>CM048924.1:38453939-38693939 GCA_026686955.1 Epinephelus cyanopodus | reverse complement strand
TTAACAAAGGACGACACAGGCTATTTCCACATATGTAATTAATTAGGCTATTAATTGTGTAATTACGAGATCTTTTCTCGTAATTACGAGATAAGGTGTCTAATTTTTTTTTTATCCAGTTAATGCAATGCGCTTCTGGGTCACGCAAGTTGGATCAAATGAAAAATAAAAATCAAATTTTAATCGTGGCCTATTTTTCAATTTGCTATTTTTGATGTGAGCATAAAATCAAAAATAAGAAATTTGATAATTAAGTATTTGATAATGAAAAAAACCAAACTGTTTTTTGATTTTTGATTTTACATTAAAAATGGAATGAACGAATGATACATGGATTACCATGGTATTTCTGTTTTTTCGTTTTTGGTTTAAAACGAAAAAACGAATTGCCTGAAGGTACCCTGACCTGGTCACCCAAGACCAGACATTTCCTATTATATGTTGTAGCGGGTTTGATTAATGCAGTGCAAGTTTTCGGCGTGCCAGTCAGAGCAGTCTGATGAATATTAAGAAATAAAGAACTAAATAGTTGGATCAAACCATACAAAACAACCAGCAAACAATAATAATGCAGAACAGCACCCAGGCATAAATCAACGATTAAATCTTGGTATATTTATTTGGGTATAATAAAATTTTAAAATTGTAAATTGTAATAAAGCATTAAAAGTGTAACTTGTTTCAAACAGTGGTGTTTGGGTGAGCCGCTGATTTAGTTGCAGTTATACAGCCATCCAGTAGGGGAAAACAAGGGGTCTAGAACTGTGGGTCCCGGACTGCGGGTCTGAATCTGCAGTCGCCGGGTTTGCAGAGACATACTATTGTAATTAGGAGCTGAACATGAACCTTTACTCAGCTGTGCATAAATGCAGGTGGCAGCGCACCAAAGCGGTCCTTCTCCTGCTGCTGCTTACCTGCTGTTGGTCCCATGTTGGTACGCTGCTCGCCAGAAGTTGTACTCCCTGTTAACGGTAGCGAAAGTTGCTCTCTTTCATTATGTGTCATTGTTTTTATCTTGTTTTTAAACTTGGCTGTTTCAGACGACGCTGTCTGTGAGTGGTATGAAATGGTAGAAACCTCAGGAAGAGCAACTGAAGAGGGATCCCTCTTCCAGGACTGACAGACATGCAATAGATAAAATTACAATGTTCCATATGACAAAATGATACATAAAGAGAGACAGAGAGAGACTGAGAGAGATGCAGGGCAGACAGTAGTGACAGTAGGTTACAATAGAGTGACCATATTTTGATTTCCAAAAAAGAGGACACTTGGCCCCGCCATGAGATAGCCTACTTAAATGATACTCGCAGTTTACTCAAACATGCCTTATAATTCTAATATATTTAAAGTTTATATGTATGGATAGAAAATTCAGTTATATTACAAAATAATATCTCTCATAATATCTCTCGAAGACAGAAATTCAGATAGGCCCCTATAGATAGGGGACACATGCACACACTAGAGTGTGGCTACCCGATCCGAGCCCGAAGGTTCCCGACGGCAGGCTTACCCAACGGGTCGGGCCAGGTTCGGTCAAAAATGTATAAATTGTATTCGAGCTCGGGTCAGATTCAGTCAGCTTTCAGTGAAAATGTAGTGTAAAAATAAATAAAATGCTATTGTCTGTCCTGTTTATTGCTTGGGCACTGTTTTTTACGTGACCCATCTGAACAGAACACACACACACACATTGGCTGTTTGTTTCTACCTCTCTCCTCGCTGGAAGTCTCGGACCTCCCGCTGCCAGCCTCTGCCTTAATTAAATGCTGAAAATAAAATGAAAAAGGGAAACAGATATCTCCTATTTTATCTTATTTCGTTATATTTCTACCTCTCCCCTCGCTGGAAGCGTCGGACCTCCCGCCTCCCGCTCCCATCTCAAACACGGAGGTCTTCCTCTCCGCTAAGCACCCACGGCACACGTCCGGCCAGTTAAATAGCTTGTAATCATAACAACTGTGTGACACAAACTCATGAGCTCTCTAAGATATGACAGAGCCTGACCATTTAAAGCTTTGTAAGTTAGGACAAGGATTTTAAATTCAATTATGGAATTTACAGGGAGCCAGCGCAGAGAAGCTAAAACGGGAGAAATGTGATCTTGTTTCTTAGTTCCTGTCAGCACACATCCCACTGCGTTCTTTATTAGCTGGAGAGTTTTTAAAGACTTTCTAGAGCTACCTGATAATAGAGTATTACAGTAATCCAGCCTAGAGGTAACAAAAGCGTGGACCAATATTTCTGCATCTTTTTGGGACAGGAAAGGCCTAATTTTCACAATAATACGCAGATGAAAAATCGCAGTCCATGAGGTTTGTCTTAAATGGGAGTTAAAAGACAAACCTTGGTCAAATATTACTCTAGTCTCTTTTACACTGCCAGATTTTCCGCAAATGTTGGGCCGTTTTGCTGGCCAGCTGCGAGTGTTTATACACACAGAGGCGGAATGGCGAGTTGATCCGAGGCGCCCAATTTTCCGCCAGGGTAGTCATATTGGCGGAACCCTTTTAGTTTAAACCGACCAAGGCGGCCTTCCACAATGGGAGGGGCTATTGAAGACTTGTGGGAGGAGCTGTTGATGATGATGAGCCACTGGCGGTGGATAAACAGGAAACAGCTAATAGCAGGAATTAGTGAGCAGCTAGTAGCAAGAGGGAAATGCAAACCTGACAGTAAAGATGGCCAGCAGTTCTTAGAAGGGCAGAGCATCTCAGGAAAAAGAGGAGAAAGAAGGAATATGCTAGGACAGGTTTTTTCAAGGACCCTTTTAAGTTTGTTAAAGGATTGTTCAGCCAGGAAAAGGGAGGACAGCTTAAAGCAGAAAGGTTAGAGGTTGAAGAATATTTGAGAAACACACATTCAGATTTAGAGAAGAATAGGATATTAGGTTTCCCACCCGATATCCCTCCATTAGGAGAAATAGAGCATGAGATGGATGTCAGGCCACCTAGGTGGAAGGAAGTTCAGGAGGTGGTCAGGTGTGCAAAGGCTTCCTCAGCCCCAGGGCCTAATGGAGTCCCCTACCGGGTTTATAAAAGTGCGCCTGATATCCTTAAATTTTTGTGGAAACAGCTAAGAATAGTTTGGGAAAAACAAATTACACCAAGAGCATGGCGTAGGGCAGGGGGTGTCCTCATTCCTAAGGAGAAGGAGTTTGTGGACCTTAGCCAGTTCCGGTTGATTTCTCTCTTGAATGTGGAGGGGAAGATTTTCTTCAGTGTAGTTGCGCAGAGATTAGCTAGCTACTTAGAAAGGAATAGCTTAATTGATACCATGGTGCAGAAGGCAGGAATACCAGGTTTCTCAGGGTGTTTAGAGCATACTAGCATGATCTGGCACCAGATTCAGGCAGCCAAGATTAACAAAAGGGACCTACATGTAATATTTTTAGATCTTGTAAATGCGTTTGGTTCAGTACCCCACAGCCTCATTTGGAGTGCGTTTGACTATTTCAGAGTGCCACAGGTAGTTGTTAATTTAGTGAAAGCATACTTTCAGGATATTAGGTTGTGTCTAAGTGCGGCAGGTTTCACAACAGGTTGGCAGAGGCTAGAAATAGGCATCATGGCAGGGTGTACAATTTCTCCATTAGCAATTACTATGGCGATGGAAGTAATCATCAGAGATTCTAAGTGGGTGGTAGGTGAAGAGAGACAGCAGAACGGGTTGCATCTTCCACCAGTTAGGGCTTACATGGATGACATGACCACAACAATGCCATGTACAAAGAGGCTACTAGAGAAGGTAAATAAGAACCTGAAATGGGCCAGCATGGAGATAAAGCCTAGCAAATCTAGAGGCATCTCGATATGTAGAGGGAAGTTAAGTGATAGGAAGTTTGTCATAGATGATGAGGACATCCCAACAATTAGGGAAAAGTCAGTAAAGAGCTTAGGTAGGTGGTACAATGTAGAGTTGAATGATAAGGAACAGGTGGTGAAATTTAGAAAAGATGTGGCTGAGGGATTGGCTAGAATAGATAAATCAGAGCTTCCAGGAAAATTGAAGTTGTGGTGTTTACAATTTGGACTATATCCTAGGTTAATGTGGCCATTGTCAATTTATGAAATTCCAATATCTGTTGTGGAGAGAATTGAAAGGTCGGTTAGCTCCTATATTAGGAAGTGGTTGGGCGGTCCTTGGTGCCTAAGTAGTACTGCATTGTATGGAAAAGGGATACTTCAGCTGCCAGTATCTAGTTTAACAGAGGAATTTAAATGTACCAAGGTCAGGACAGAGCTCTTGTTATCTGGGAGTAAGGATGTGGTAGTCAGGAGTGTGGTTCCAAATCCAACCAAGGGGAGGAAGTGGAACCCAAGATCAGCAGTTCAGGAGGCAGAGGTAGCTCTTAGGCATGCAGAGATTGTAGGTAATGTTCAGTTTGGCTGGGGAGGCCTGGGGCTTGGCTCAGGCAAACTGGTATGGAATACAGCAGGTCTCAAAGATAAACGAAAGCTGGTTGTGGAACAGATACGCAGACAGGAAGAGATAGTAAGGGGTGCAAAGGTAGTGGCCCAGGCTAAACAGGGACAGTGGTTGAATTGGGAAAGTGTGGAGAAGAGGAAGATTAGTTGGAGGGACCTGTGGAGTATGGAGGAGAATAGTATTAGATTCCTGGTAGGGGCTACATATGATGTGCTACCAACTCCCCAGAACCTAAAACTGTGGGTAAATGAGGACCCATCATGCCCATTGTGTTCACGTACCGCAACCTTAAAGCATATTTTGTCAGGCTGTAAAGTTAGGTTGTCACAAGGCAGATATACATGGCGACATAACCAGGTGTTGAAATGTTTAGCTGCAGGAATCGAAGGGAAACGAAGACAGGTGAATTCAGAAGGTGTTAAGGATAGGAGTTTAGCAGTTCAGTTTGTCCGTGAGGGAGAGAAATACAGAAGGGATAAATTAGTAAGGAGGCAGGGGTGTGTCCGCCTAGTAGGTGCTTGTGATTGGGAAATGCAAGTAGATTTAGGGGGAAAGCTTGTTGTTCCCCAGGAAATAGTTTGTACCAAGCAGAGGCCTGACATAGTGTTGTGGTCAGTGAGTCAACGGATAGTTTATTTCATTGAGCTGACAGTTCCTTTCGAAGACTCAGTGGACGAAGCCTATGAAAGAAAAAAGCTTAGATATGCAGATTTAGGAGCAGAAGCTGAGCAGCGAGGATGGAAGACTAGGATTTGTCCAGTGTAAGTGGGGTGTAGGGGATTCATAGCAAGATCAGCTGTCTCGCTCCTGGGGGAACTCGGAGTGCAGGGACAGAGTTTGAAGAAGACAGTGAGGGAAATGTCAGATGAAGCAACAAGAACCAGCCAGCTCATCTACTACAGAAGAAATAATGTCAGCTGGGGGCCAGCAGGGGTAACTACTAAGCAGGGCACATAACTCCTTGAGATCTGGTGGAGAGATCCACTTCCTCTCAGGAGGAAATACAGGAAGAGGAAGGTTATTTAAGTGTGGGAGTGGCCTATTTGAATCCCTTTTGTTTGAGGCCATGCTGCAAGGTGAGTGTGTTTGCTGATCCTGTAAGTTCATTTATCTCCTTTAACTTATATTGTAGTTATGCTATGAGGCGTCAGTGTTGTTTGTGGCAGGCATTTTAGATTTAGTCTTAGTTTTAGTCTTTTGGACTAAAATGCTTATTAGTTTTAGTCAAATTTTAGTCATTTTTATATGTGATAGTTTTAGTCCAGTTTTAGTCGACGAAAACTCAAAAAGGTTTTAGTCTAGTTTTAGTAAAAAAAAGAAAAAAAAAAACCAAAAACATATTTCAACTGTTTTTTTCATGAATTGATGACCTAGGCCTACTTCATCATACAAGAGTGTCACACATAAGTTGTGAAAATAGCAGATCTATAAGTTCAACACATCGTGATGGGTCGGGCTGGATTTAGTCAAAAATGTAGCTATAAATTGTATTCGGGCTGGGGTCGGATTTGGTCAGCTTTCAGTGAAAATGTAGTGTAAAAATAAATAAAATCCTATTGTCTGTCCTGTTTATTGCTTGGGCACTGTTATTTACGTGACAACACCTGAACATAACACACACAGACACACACTGGCTGTTTGTTTCTACCTCTTCCCTCGGTGGAAGAGGAGACCTCAAGACCTCCCGCCGCCCGTCTCTGCCTTGATTAAACGCTGAAAATAAAATAAAAGAGGGAGACAAGTTTTTCCTATTTTATCTTATTTTGTTTAATTTCTCCCTCTCCTCTCGCTGGAAGCGTCGGACCTTCCACTCCCGTCTCAAACATGGAGGTCTCACTCTCAGCTGAGCACGTCCGGCCTGTTAAATACCCTGTAACCGTAACAACTGTGTGACACAAACTCAGTGCTTTGGTCATTAAAGCCACAGTGTGTAACATTTTCAGTTGTTTATTGGCAAAAATTTATATCTTCATTCATACCATCACTGGTGTACTATTACCTCCACCAATAATCTGACTTATTCTCGTAAAAGGAGAATTTCGGATTTGTACATTGTACATTGTGCGGGTAAGTCGTCTGTGGGGTTCCATTACGCTTCGCCATCTTGAGAATACACCCGCCAGCACGGGACATACAGCACCGCCTTTGGCGTTTTCGTTGAGAGCCAGGACAGCACTGCGTGACTGAGGAGCCGAAGGAGAGGAGCAAGAGGCGCTTCGCCACTGGCATAATGCAGGATCATGCATATGCAGCATGATGGGAGACAGAATCCTTGTCGCCAAGAAAGCGCAAAAGGGAATAGAAAAGGTAGCGTGACCGGCGAATTAAAAAACGAAAGCCCACATCCAGGTAGCCTTTCCCAGGTAGAGAGAGCTGCTGAGCGAGGATGGTAATGCAATCACAGGCCAGCGCTGCTGTTGACTGTTAGCCCGTGTTAGCGGCCAGTTGCTAACAGCCTCATCCCTCTCCTCGCATCACTGCGCCGCCGTTAGCCGTTAGCGGCCGTTAGCGCTGGCCTGTGATTGTATTACCTTTCTCCTTCAGCAGCTCTCTCCACCTGGGAAAGGCAACCCCAGTGCTGACCCTTGTTTTTTTAATTCGCCGGTCACGCTGCCTTTTTGATTCCCTTTTGCACTTTCTTGGCGACAAGGATTCCATCTCCCGTGATGCTGCATAATACATGATCCTGCATTATGCTCACAGACTGGGACTTTGTTATGCGGCAGTAGTGCTGCTGGCCACTATCAGCTGTTTCAATTTACACCCGCCCCAACAGTCCTACGTTGTAAACACAGCCAGCATGGTGAGGAGGGGGTTTGTCAACTCGCATCGCGTGTGTCTGTGTAGGAGCCTGAATTAATACTCCATGTAGTATCGGATGACATGGTTTCATCAGTGTTATCATAGCTTTTTGGTACACAGCGGCTACAGTTGTTGCAATACGTGTTTGAAACAGTGAGGCGCTAGAGTGCGCCATCTGTTTGAATGCAATATGTGATTTCAACGTTAGATTTCAACGTTAGATTTCAACGTTTCACACAGTCTTCTCTCTACTATCTAACCTATCAGGCAGTTCGACAACTATAATTGGAGGAGACTTTAACACAGTCCTAAATGCTTCATTAGACCGATCTAGTAACTCAGTACACACAAAGCAATCACAATCGGCTAAGGTAATACAGGAATATATGGATGATTTTGGGCTTGGCGATGGCTGGAGACTCAAATACCCATCGAAGAGGGAATATACTTTCTTCTCTCCTGTGCATCGCTCATTTTCAAGAATTGACCTTTTTCTCTTAAATAACTCCATCTCACAAAAAATTACCACAAAAATACACCCGATCATTATCAGCGACCATGCACCAATATCACTCAGTTTGCAAATAGAAACCATCCATAGACGGTCCCCAACGTGGCGCTTTAATATCTCTTTACTTAAAGACCCAGACTTTGATAAGATGGTGAGACGGGAGTGGGCAAACTTTCTTGAAGATAATGACTCTACAAATTTATCTCCATCTTTAATATGGGAGGCTGGAAAGGCAGTATTCAGAGGAAAAATTATATCATACTCCTCCTACAAAAAGAAACAGGAATTGCAAGCGGAGAAAAACATTGAGGAAAAAATTAAACAACTAACACAGGAATATGCGAACAATCCAAGTGATCAGGTATGGACCCTATTACAGTGTACAAAATCACAATTGGACAATATTCTATCAAAGAAAACTGAATTTATTATACAGCAACTAAGATATAATAACTTTGAACACAGTAACAAATCAGGAAAATTTTTGGCAAATCAGCTCCAATGTAATAAAGAAAAATCTCTGATAACAACAATCCAGGAGCCGTCCGGAAATTATACACAATCTCCTCAGGAGATCAATCAGATTTTCTATTCTTTCTACCATAACCTATATTCAACAATAAACAATCCAAATCCAGAAGATATTCAGGCTTTTCTCAACAACCTAAACTTACCTCAATTATCCACGGAACACAGAAATATTTTAGATGCCCCCCTGACTGTTAATGACCTGCAGAGCGCATTAGACAAAATGCCAACAGGTAAGGCCCCAGGTCCAGACGGCTTTCCTGCTGAATTTATAAAACATTTCTGGACAATATTAGCACCACTTTTCATCAGGACAGTGACAGAGATCAAAAAGAGGTGTCATAAGACCTCACATGAATACAGCAGCAATCAAATTATTACTAAAGCCAGACAAAGACCCCACCCTTCCTTCTAGCTACCGTCCTCTTTCACTAATTAACAGTGATATCAAAATTATCTCAAAGGCACTTGCTTCTAGACTGGAGAAAATAATTGCAACAATAATTCATAATGATCAAACGGGCTTCATTAATGGCAGACACTCAAGTAATAACGTCAGAAGAGTTCTTAATTTGATAAGTAAAGCACAACGTGTTAATACAAAAGCAATTGTTCTGTCACTTGATGCAGAAAAAGCCTTTGACAAGGTCAACTGGTCCTTCCTATTTGCCACCCTAAGTGGATTTGGCTTTGGAGAGTCATTTGTCCAGTGGGTATCAGCCTTATATAATTCCCCTAAGGCCACAGTCACCACCAATGGGATCACATCTAAAAGCTTCACTTTGCAGAGAGGTACCAGACAGGGGTGCCCACTCTCGCCTCTACTGTTTGCAATATTCATCGAACCATTGGCTATGGCAATTCGTCAGAACAGCAAGATCATAGGTATCCATTCCGCCAATTCAGAGCATAAAATTAATCTATATGCTGACGACATTTTACTTTACCTACAAGAACCGAAATCGTCTTTACATGAAGTATTTAACATCATAACAAATTTTTCTAAACTTTCGGACTACTCCATCAACTGGTCCAAATCGACAATACTGCCAATAACGGAGAACTCTTGGAATCCTGCAGACCAAAAATTTTCTCTCCCTGTGGGCAACATAAGATATCTTGGCATAAATATTTCATCCAAACTATCAGACTTGGTCCACCTGAACTTTAGCCCGCTGCTAGATAAGATCTGTGGTGACCTGAAGCGCTGGAATAATCTTCCCATCTCCCTCCTGGGTCGAATAGCCACAGTTAAAATGAAAATTCTACCCCAAATTAACTATCTTTTTTCCATGATTCCATTCACTCCCACATCGAAATGGTTCCTGTCACTAGACTCTGCTATTATAAAATTTTACTCGAAGAACAAAACAGCAAAAATTAGCCTAAGCACCCTTCAGAAAAACAAACTGGAAGGGGGTTTGGACGCTCCTAACTTTAAACATTACTATTTGGCTAACCAGCTACAATACCTATTGAAATGGTTATACCCTAACGAAGACTACAACTCCTGGCTCGAACTAGAACAGGCGGACTGCAACAATATAAAACTCTCTGACCTCCCGTTTATCACCTCTACACTCAAACGTCATAACTGTTTTAAGAACCCAATGATTGCTTCCACCTTGTCAGCCTGGTGGAAAACACTAGAAATCACAAACTCTCAGATAGAACCTTGCTTGCTCTCTCCAATCTGGCACAACCCGGATTTTGAAATCAACAAAAGACCTCTCCATTTTAGCACATGGGAGTTGAAGGGAGTAACTCATCTCCATCACCTTTTCCAAGACAATATACTTATGACATACACAAACTTATTCCAAACTTTTGAAATAAGAAATGGAAATTTTCTACAATATTTACAACTGATAAAAACAATCAAGAGGAGAATTCCAGCGCCCCAGGACACTTTGCAGCCACCAGAATTTGCCAAACATATTACAAAGCTTTCTCCGAGTAATAAGAAGAACCTTTCCAAGATTTATAAATTACTGTCAAAGACCAGCTCTATTCATTTACCAATTTTAAAATGGGAAAAGGAGCTGGGTGTTTCACCGGACCCTGACTTCTGGACTCAGATATGCAAAAATACATTTAAGATGACAAGACACACTAATATACAACTTATCCAATTTAAAGTACTCCACAGAACACACATCACCCAACAAAAGATGAATAGAATGGGCTTTAGTCCATCTGACACATGCACTCAGTGTACTCAGAACACTGCAGACACCTACTTTCATGCACTCTGGTTATGTTCACCCGTCCAGCACTTCTGGTCAACAGTCACTCAAAAACTCTCCTCCATTTTGGACTGCAGGATCCCACTATCTCCCAACCTGTGCTTAATTGGTGACCTGATGACAATTGACCTCCCGAACAGCCACTGCAACTCTCTTCTTGTAGCTCTCGCCATCGCCAAGAAAACAATCCTAGTCAATTGGAAAGATAAACAGACCCTCAACATCAACCATTGGCTGAATCTCCTTGTAGAACATATTTCGCTGGAGAAAATTTCTGCCGGCCACAGAAATCAATTAACATACTTTACAGAAAAATGGTCACCATTTATTCTCTCACCAAACATGTCTGTATAGTGCCACTCAGCCTGTGAGCATATGCCACCTGTACATATAAATATTACAAGTCTAGAAAGACTGTTGTGCCATATGTAACCTGTTTCTGTTTCTGTTAATGATGTAACCCCTATTCCCTCTATCTCTCACACCACAATATACCACAGCGGTTCATCAGATTTCAAGGTCTTAAGCATGTGTTAGGTGCACCTTCTCCCCCTTGAATCCGGGCCTGCGCCCTGGCTCTGTGTGGGGTCGCAGGGCCGGGCGGTTTCCCCTGGGGGCGGGTGCGTCTGGACTGCTCGCCCTGTGTGCCCGGAGGCGGCAGGGTCTCCTCGTGCTCCCTGGGCTGGGGGCGGCGTGGCCGGTCCCCCTTGGGGGGCTGTTTCCGCCCCGGGTGGTGCGGGGTGGGTGGGCTCCCCCCCCCCGGCCTCCTAAACCACATTTTGTTCACTCTCCACACACACATTCCACAGTTTTTAACGCACCACATACACTCACTCTTAGAGGCGCAGATCACGGATGGACTGGGGAGCTTCATGATGGGGCAGGCTATGGGACAGTGGTGTCCGGTAGCCCTCCATGCTGCCCCCCGGCCCATCCTTTTCTGTCCTCTAATTTTAAAGCACCACATACACCTACATTTTGGGGGACAAATGGGAACAGGTTCCAGGTGCCTTATGGCTGCACGGGCTGCAGGACAGCAGTGTGCTGTAGCCATCAGCCTTGGCCACACCTGTCTCCTATGTCCCTCAATTTTAATGCATCTCACACCCATGCACATTCACGGTGTAGGGTTAATGTTTCTCCGTCAGGGATCGGAGAATCATAGTAAGAGGGGGGGTGGTGGGTTAACATACACTGTTGATACGCATGGCGTGGCTAGTGGGGCCCGGCCCTCCTGGGTTGGGGGTTGGAGCCAGGGAGCCCATCTACATCATGGTGGTGTTGCTGGGTTCCCGGTGTCTGAGGGGGTCCCGTGGCCCTGTGGCGGGTGGGATGGGTGGCACCTGGGGGCTCTGTGGGTTCCTGCCGGGGTTCTGCCTCCTGACCGGCTGTGGTTTTTGGGCCCACTGCCGGGGGGTCCCGATGGGGGATTCACTGCTCGTGGTGGGCCGCTCTCTCCTGTGTGTTGGTGGTGGCTCGTCCTGGGGGGTTCGGGCGGGTGGCCCCTCTTGGTCTCCGGGTTTCCCGGTGCGCGGGGGACATATGCCTTTCGGCATCACCGCCTCTTTGCCTCCCTCACTCGCCTGGGCCTGGTTGGGCTCTCACTACCGTCTGGTCCGACGTCCGCTGGTGGCCGGCGCCTGGGGCGGCCCGTTAGGTGTGGTGCTGGTTCTCTCCCGGGGGCGGTGCCGGGCCCCCGCGCCTGGCGCCTTGGATCGGGGTGGTCCCTGGGTGCGTCTTTGGGTGGGGGTGGGCGGGTGGTCGGGGGGGTAGTGGTTGGTGGGGGGTTGGGGGCGGTCCGCGTCGGGCGGTGGGTGGGTGGGCCCTCCTGTCCCGCCTGTCTGGGGTGTGTCTCTGGCTCTCTGGGGGGGCCGGCCGTTGCCGCCCCGGGTCCTGGGGCCTGCGGGGTGTCCTGCCGCCTTTGTGGCTCCCTGGTCGTGGGGTCTGGGCACTCCTGTGATCTTGGGGTGACGGGCCGCCCCCCTTCCCCCGCAGGGCCGGCCCTGGACCCTGGTGTTGGTTTTCATAAACACATTGGGAGGGTTCAAATTCACGCATGCATGTTCGTTACTTCAGCCCCGTGACGCATCGTAAAGAACTGATGGGATCACTTCAAAGGGGCCCACTTGCTTCTGAAACCTTCCACAAAGCACTCTCTCTTCTCTACAGTCGGGCTTTCCCCCTCCACCAAGACTCTCACATTTTTGGTGTTCAGAATAGACTTCTCTTTTGTTTTTGTTTTTCACACTGTGGCTTTAAATAATGTCGGGCTCGGTTCGGGTTCGGACATAAATATGCGGCCCGTGCTGCACTCACACACACACACACACACACACACACACACACACACACACACACACGGAAAACCAGATATTAGATTACACGTACAAGAAGCAGAAATATCATGTATTTTAAACGTCTGACAGACCACCTACTAACATTTACGTCCATTTTTGTCTCGTCAACAAAAACTCACACACGTCTCGTCATGTTTTAGTCATCAAAGAGCCATGTTTATCTCGTCACCGTCTCGTTATCGTCATGAAAAAAAGGGGCGTCAACGAAATAATTTCGTCATCGTCATCGTTGACGAAAACAACACTGTCTAGCGTGTGAAATAGAGTATGGTGAATGGTGGATGATTTGGAGCAGTTTACTCGTGCCGGAGACATTACAATTACAGGATTTGAAACCAAACATCGCAGCTACGCTCGGGCTACAGTCTCAGATACTGCAGGTGAGGATGCACCATCTGAGGAATTACAGACACTAGAGGATCAAGTTGTGGCATTTTTGAACAATAAGAACATTACAATAGAGAAGAACTACATTTCAGCATGTCACACACTTTCAAATAAGGATAAAGTGAAACCCACAATAGTGGTTCAGTTTTCAAATCGAAAGCATAAAGTGGAAGTGTTGAAACAAGCAAGAAAGCTGAAGGGTACTGGAGTCTACATTAATGAGCATTTAACAAAGAAAAATGCAGAAATTGCCAAACAGAGCCATACACTCAGAAAGGAGAAGAAAATCCAGTCAACATGGACAAGAAATGGCAAAGTGTTTGTGAAGTCAAATGGGTCACCAGAGCAAGCAAAGACTGTCATGATACGTAACATGACGGACCTGGACAAATTTAAATGATTATTATGCCGGACTTTACTGCAAGCTTGTTTTATTTGTTTGTTGTTGTTGTTTTTTTTTCTCTTTAACATAGACGACACTCTAATTTTAGACAGGACAGTGAATCCTGACGGTGATTCTGAAATATGTTCAAATGAGAAATTTAAGTTAAGTTTTCTAAATGAGACTGATCACAAACAATTTAGCTTTGAAAATAATGTGGATCCTGAGTTAAATGTCTACAAAGATTACATATCAAATGTTAAATATTATACTGAAACTCAGTTAGATTGCCTTCATTTAGAGGGCTTCTCAATGCTACATTTTAATAGTAGGAGCCTCTATAGAAATTTTGGAAAAATAAAAGATTATGTGCTATCATTAAAACATACTTTTCACATATTTGCCATAAGTGAGACTTGGATCTCAGACCATAGGTACGAAAATTCCTTTCAATTGGAAGGTTATGATTTTTTTTGTGTAAATCGGAAGAATAAACGAGGCGGTGGCGTTGGCTTTTTTGTACAAAAAGACTTTCAGTGTAAACAAATTGACTGCACAGTGGTAGATGATTTAATGGAAAGCCTCACAATTGAAATTGCTTCAGCACAATTCAAGAGTATAACTTTAAGTTGTATTTACCGGACACCTGGATCTTGTATTGAACAATTTACAACTACAGTAGTTGACCTTATCAGAAAAATAGGACATAAGAAAATGCTTTTTGTTTGTGGTGACCTTAATATTGACCTGTGAAAATGGAAAGAGCATAAGCTAACAACTGATTTCTGTAATACATTGTTTAGTTTTGGCCTCTGGCCTCTTATAGATAAACCCAGTAGGATTACTAAGGACACTGCCACACTTATTGATAATATTTTTCAACTGCTATTGTTCAAACAACATGTGGGTTGCTCATAAATGATATAAGTGACCACCTTCCTATTTTAAGTCCTCAAATGCACCCCTGAATAGTGAACCTTCACTTAGGTTAAGACGATTAAAAACACCAGGAAGACTAGAATCTTTAAAGGAAGAACTCAAAAGTTGTAATTGGGAGACTGTTTATGTGGAAGATCCAAATCAGGCTTATGAGGCTTTTCTAATACATTTTTTAAATGTATACGATAAGCACTGTCCTATAAAAAAGTATTTAGTAAAAGGTAAAGATTCGACCAAAGAACTATCCTGGATGACTAAAGGCCTCCAAAAGTCATGCCAAAAGAAAAAATTACTTTATAAAGAATTTTTGCAACTGCGAACTAATGAAAGTGAACATAAATACAAATTATATAAAAATAAACTGACTACAATCATAAGACTACAAAAGAAAAAATTCTACTCTGAAAAGATAGAAGCCAGTAAAAATAATATACAAAAAACCTGGAAAGTAATAAATCATATTATTAGAAATAAATCCACACAAACTGAATTTCCAAATTACTTTTGGAATGTCAGTGGATCAAAAGTTGAGCACTTAAAGACAATTGCGAACAACTTTAACGATTATTTTGTTGGTGTTGGACCGACTTTAGCAAACAAAATTATTACGGACAATCAAAATAAAGAACTCTTTAATGGTTCAATCAAATGGAATCTAAATTCTATGTTTCTTTGTGGGATTGAAGAAAGGGATATCATTGATGTTGTAAATAAATTCAAGAATAAAACATCAACTGATGTAAACCTTATTGATATGTGTACTCTTAAAGAGGTCATCCATGGCATTGTAAAACCTTTAACCTATATATGCAACCTTTCCTTCCAAACAGGCATCTTCCCACAAGGCATGAAAGTAGCCAAAGTGGTACCCATTTTTAAAAATGGTGACAGACACAGTATGGACTATTACAGGCCAGTAGCTTTACTGCCACAATTTTCAAAAATTTTAGAAAAGCTCTTTATAAATCAGTTAGATAACTTTATTGAAAAGTATAACATTTTAAATGAACAACAATATGGATTCAGAAAGAACAGAACAACAACATATGCAGTGATGATGATGGCTGAAGAAATAGCTGATGCAATCGATAATGATCTTCATACAGTAGGTATCTTTATAGACTTAAGTAAAGCTTTTGATACAATTGATCATAACTATTTACTGGAAAAAATGGAATACTATGGATTTAGAGGGACAGTTCACGCCTGGCTGAAAAGTTATTTAGAAAATAGACAGCAATATGTTCAAATAAACCAAACAGTGTCTGAATTTAAACCAGTCACCTGCGGATTGCCTCAGGGCTCCATCATTGGCCCCAAATTGTTTATTCTTTTTATTAATGACATTTGTCATGTTTCTAGTAAGTTAAAATGTATTATATTTGCTGATGACACGAATTTGTACTCCTCCGGGGGAAACTTAGGAGAACTTCTGCACACTGTAGAACAAGAGCTTGGAGTGCTCAAAACTTGGTTTGAAGTCAATAAATTATCTGTTAATAGAAAGAAAACTAAATTTATGATATTTGGAAGCCAATCTGGAAGTAATATTAAATTAAAAATCTCCAACACTGAAATAGAAAGGGTTTGGGAGACCAAATTCCTCGGGGTTCCTCGATCACAAACTAAACTGGAAAACACATGTTGAGTATGTAAAAGGGAAAATCTAATTGCAATCATGTACAAAACTAAAGATATGCTAAATCATAAAAGTTTATATTTAATTTACTGTTCACTGATACTTCCTTATTTAACTTACTGCGTGGAATTATGGGGATCTACGTTTAAAACCACAACTGATAAAATTGTGTTACAACAAAAACGAGCCATACGCATCATAAACAAAGCCGGTTACTATGATCATACAAATCCATTATTTTTAAATTCTCATGTTTTGAAGTTTAGAGATTTGGTTTATTATAGAACAATGCAAATTATGTTTAAAGCAAATAATAAAACACTACCAGACAGTGTGCATAAGTTTTTCATAGTGTCCAAGAGTAAATATGAGTTGAGAGACGGAAGTAAATTTGTGTTACCAAAAACTAAAAAAGAAGTTAAAAGAAGATGTATTTCTTTTAAAGGGGCTCAGCTGTGGAATAGTGCTGATCTCAAACTGAAGCAATGTACTTCCTTTGTTATGTTCAAAAAATCCTTATGTGGATTTATATTTAGGAGTTACGGCTGTAATTGAAAAAAGGGGAAAAGAGTTATGTATGTGCATGAGTAAGTATGTATATGTACTGTATATTTTTTATGTTGTTTGTTTGTTTGTTTTATTTTTCTCTTCCCACTTGATACCATGAATTGTGTAGCTTAAGATGCATAGTAGGCGGGCATTAATAAGCTTTGCTTCTGCCTGAGCCTTTTTCAGTCAGAATTGTGTATTGTTTTTTCTTTTCCTTCTCTTGTGTTGCTTTGAAGTGTATATATGACTGAAATAAAACAAACTAAAAAAAAAAAAAAAAAAAAAAATGTGCTAGGAAAGGTAGTATCAGCACTACTTCTGTCTGGAGCTCGCATGTACGGAGCCTGGGTTTGGTTGAAGGTGGCAGTGTTGTTTGGGCTGTGAAAGCCATGTGTAAGTAAGGAGGAAATCCAGGAAGAGGAAGGTTATTTAAGTGTGGGAGTGGCCTCTTTGAATCCATTTTGTTTGAGACCATGCTGCAAAGTGAGTGTGTTTGCTGATCCTGTAAGTTCATTTATCTCCTTTAACTTTAGCTTATATTGTAGTTATGCTATGTAGCGTGTGAAATATAGTATGGTGAATGTGCTAGGAAAGATAGTATCAGCACTACTTCTGCCTGGAGCTCGCATGTACGGAGCCTGGGTTTGGTTGAACGTGGCAGTGCTGTTTGGGCTGAGAAAGCCATGTGTAAGTAAGGTAAAGGAGGTTATTGTGTTGGTGCGGAGAGCAGTGAGACCTGGCATTAGGGGAGTGTCTCTGGGACGCCAGAGGTCACTGTCTAGCCTCCTGGAGGTGTCGTGGGACCAACTAGATGAAACACCCCAAAGACATGTTATTTATCACTGCTTATTGGTCTGTATAGTTAAGCCTTGCCATAATAGCTTTTATAGGACTTAGGTTATTCACTGAGTGCTGATCCTTTTCTAGAGCACAAACTTCTTGTGTTTACTTGAATTGAGCAACTGCGGAGACAAGGCATTGCGTGCCGTCCTTGCCCTCACAAATGAAGAGGCCATTAACTGTCAGATGATGGGGATGGTGAAGATCGGGCCAATTTCAGGCGAATCGCCTCCTGACAATCGCCACCTGACTATCACCACCTGACTAGCCGCAGCTTCCCTCCCACGTCACTGTTTACGTCACACGCTGAGCCACACTTGTTACTCGCTCACGCCCCCCATTGCCCCGAAAAGGCACATTCTGTATAAACAGTAGTAGGCAGGCGGCACTTTGCCGCACTCCCCGATTTTGTTTTTATACTACCAATGCTGAAAAAAGACTGATTGGGCTTTCCTGCAAAATTGCACAATTGATCCATTTTTTCTGGCTTTATCGATAAATACAACTGTGTATCATCCGCATAGCAATGGAAATTTACAGAGTGATTTCTAATTATGTTACCGAAGGGAAGCATATATAAAGTGAACAGAATTGGTCTGAGCACAGAACCTTGTGGAAGTCCAAAACATAAAACATAACAAAATTATGTTCTTAATAGAAATATTTATCTCAAATTTTGAATTTTATCTTTATTTAGTTTTAGTCAAACAGGCACAGACAAACAAAACAAAAAACAAAGATCAAGTAGGTATAAGAGCTAAATTCATTCATAGTCACATTTACAGTAAATGAATCCTATCATATTATGGATTGCTCAATTGATCCATTACTTCAACTCATCATCAATGTTATACAAAAACAGCCAAGACAACATATCTCCATATTGTAATAAAAACAACAAAAACATTATCCCCCAAGCATTGTAGATCACATTCTAAACTCAGCGTTAATGCAGCTTTACAAATAACCTGTTGTTATTGTGGTTCCAGTTCTAATCAGTACGTTCATGAGTTGTGTCACTCATCAGAGGGGAAATATATACATAAGTAAATAACTAGATTGATAATTGAATAAATAAGTAAATAAACATAAAACTTAACTATTATATTCCATACGAGAAAAAAAGAGATTTTTTTAAAATATTTTATTTATAACACATTTTTATACATACAGGTACAGTAAATAACTTACAAGTACAGAATCGAAAAGACAGGACAATTTACAAGTCCCACCGATCACACCCACCCTCCCTCTTCCCTCCCCCCACCCAAGAGACAACAACACCACAAGGTGTTCACACAAGACAGAAAAATAATAAAATAAAAGAAATAATAATACAAAAACAAAACAAAGACAAAAAATAAGACAAGAGGAAGGCAACAAATGGTTTGCTTAGATGTTAAGATTCCACTGCTTTACAATAGTTCTAACTATACCTTTGCCAAGACAAAGGGGTGTATCTATGAGCAGTAAACGTCCATCACATTCTAAGGCGTAACAGCACTGGGCTCCATATCTTGTGGAACTTTTGAGGGTTACCAGACAAATCATATCTCAGCTTTTCCACATGTAACATACCCGTTAGTTCACCAAGCCAATGCACCCTTTAGCGATCGTCATACCATTTACTAGGGCAGTACGTGCATCAGTGTCCAGACGTTCCAATGCGTTGGAATAGCCGAACAAGGCAGTCTCTGGGTCTGGAGATAAGTTCACATTAAAGACAGTTGAGTACCATTGAAATTTAGTAGACCAGAAGTTATGGAGGTTCGGACATGACCAAAAAAGATGTGTTAGTGTACCACGAGCACCTTTACCAGCCAGCGACCGAGCCAGTGTTTCAGCACCAGCTGCACCACAACAGCCTCCACCGCCCCCAGCGAAGGATTCAGCTCCAGCACCACAACAGCCTCCACCGCCCCCAGTGAAGGATTCAGGCCCGCCATCGGTTCCACCTCCCCCCGGGCCCTCATCACAGGCCTTGGACTGGAAGTTTCAGACTCGGCAGCACCGCCATCACCTCCTCTACCCACAGACCAGCCCTGGGCCCCCCCTGCCACATCTACCCCCTCTAGAGCCTTGTCCCTCTCCCTCTCCTTTTCATCCCCACCTTCCCCCATGGGCCTTCCCAACCATCTTGAAAGCCTGATCAAATCAGGGATTAAGATGGTTCCCCTCACCCCTAATATCAAGTCACACAGGAGCTTCAACTCTCCTGCTTCATAAACTAAAGCTCCCCCAGCTCCTCCCCCTCAGTTTTCATCTGGTCCATCACCCAAACTTCCCCCTGCTCGCCCTCCCCTGCTTGCCCCCAGAGCTGGTATCCCTAAGAGCTAGGATGCACAGGGCCTCTGCTATCCCAGGACTTACAGCCATGATAAAGGTAATATCAAGCTGGGGCCCTGTGAGACAATATTCTCCCTTAGTGCTATATCTACAGCCACACCACGTAGACCAGATTACAGAAGGACAGTTAGACTGTCCAATCAGAGAAATTTAATCCATATCCCTTGTAAGAAGATAATGTCCAGTCCTACTGAAACTAATCTGAAACTTGCTGTGCTTAATGTCAGATCCTTGTCTAACAAATCATTTTTAATTAATAATTCGATCTCTTCATATAATCTTGATTTTATGTTTTTAACTGAAACATGGCTTGACAAAAACACAGGTAATGCTGTTCTAACGGAATCAGCTCCACCCAACTACAAATTTGAATCTGAAACACGAGAAAACAAAAAGGGTGGAGGTGTCTGTGCAATATCTAGAGGTCATATGGTTATGCATAGGTTGTCATTTGGGGTGTTTTCATCATTTGAGTATGTATCCTTTAAAATGGAGCTAAAACAATCTCCGTCCATACTGTATGTAGTTATATACAAGCCTCCCCAGCACCGTCAAAGATTTTACCAGGATGCTTTCAATTGTATGCACAGACTTTGATGGTTTGGTCATTACAGGTGATTTTAATGTACATGTGGATAATGTCTGTGACAGAAATGCTAAAGAGCTCAGTGCTGTCCTTGAAACCTTTGGCCTGACTCAGCATGTGTGTGAGCCCACCCACACTCTGGACCTGCTCATTACAAAAGGGGTTAATATTTCAAATGTCAATGTGGTTGATGTTGCTCTGTCTGATCATTTCTGTCTTCTTTGACCTGGTTTCTCCCAAACCACCGGCTGGTTCTGCAGTTGTTCGGAGGAGACACATAAATAACAGCACAGGTGCTCTGTTCATGGAAATGATAAACTTTGAAAATGCCTCATGTTCTAATGTTGATGATTTATTGAACTCTGTTACTTCGAGTGTTTTGAATGTTCTGGACACCATTGCCCCTGTGAAGGTTAAAATGGTTAAAAATAAGCAGAAGGCGCCATGGAGGAATGACGACTCGGTCAGGGCACAGAAAAGGGAGTGCCGGAGGGCCGAGCGGAAATGGCGCAAGTCAAAGCTTCATGTTCATTATGAAATTTATAAAGAAAAGTTGTACGTGTTCAACCAGATCTTACGTAGAACAAGGGAGAGGTACTTTTCTGAAATTATTGGAAACTGCAGTAAAAACTTGCGTGTCTTATTTGCAACAGTGAACAGATTAACAAACCCTCCAGCTCAACTGCCGTTGGAACTGATCTCCACATCTAAGTGTAATGAGTTTGCAGTATTCTTTTGCGACAAGGTTCAGACCATTAAAAATGCCATCAATTCCACAACACCAATAACAACCCTGCAGCCACCTAGACACTTAGAGCTGACTCATTTTGCACCTGTAACTGACAAAACTGTCCAAGAGATCATCACCAGTCTGAGTTCATCTACATGCTGCCTGATGTGTTACCCACTAGATTAATAAAGTCTGTGCTGAGCAGTTTGTTACCACCACTCGCTCACATAGTTAACATGTCACTACAATCTGGAACATTCCCAAAGGCCTTGAAAACTGCGGTCATAAAGCCTCTCCTAGGAAAGAGCAGTCTTGATGCCACAGTCCTGAACAACTACCGGCCCATTTCAAATCTGCCGTTTTTAGGCAAAGTCCTTGAGAAAGTTGTTTACCAACAGCTTACTGACTTTCTCCTAATGAACAACACCTTTGATGTTTTCCAGTCAGGTTTTAGACCCCATTACAGCACTGAGACCACTCTTATTAAGGTCACAAATGACATCCGCCTGAACACTGACGCAGGCAAAGTCTCAGTTTTAGTCCTGCTAGATCTGAGTGCTGCTTTTGACACATTCGATCATGAGATCCTTTTACAGAGACTAGAGGACTGGGTGGGCATCTCTGGCACTGCCCTAAATTGGTTGAAGTCCTATCTAGAAGACAGGAAGTACTTTGTTGAAATTGGTAACTGTGTCTCAGACCACATGGCCTTGACCTGTGGGGTGCCCCAAGGGTCAATCCTGGGACCCCTTCTGTTCAATCTCTACATTCTGCCTTTAAGCCAGTTAATACAAAGTAATAATGTGTCCTACCACAATTATGCAGACGACACTCAAATCTATGTCTCACTGACAGCAGGTGAATATGGACCAGTGGATTCACTCTGTCACTGCATCCAACAGGTCAGTGTGTGGATGCAAAACAACTTAAACAACTCCAGCTAAATTCAGACAAGACTGAAGTCATCATATTTGGTCCACAGAAACAAAGAGAAAGTGTCAGCAGTCACCTCCAGTCTCTCTCTCTAAAACCTACAAATCAGGTTATAAATCTCGGGGTAATAATGGACTCAGACTTGAACTTTAACAGCCACATCAAATCAAAAACATCAGCAGCCTTTTACCATCTAAAAAACATTGCCAAAATCAAAGGTATAGTGTCTAAACGTGACTTGGAGAGACTCATCCATGCATTTGTCTCTAGTAGGTTAGACTACTGTAACGGCCTGCTCACTGGCCTTTCCAAACGGGCCGTAAGACAGCTGCAGTACATCCAGAATGCGGCTGCTCGGGTCCTGACCAGAACCAGGAAGTACGAGCACATTAGTCCTGTGCTCAGGTCTCTACACTGGCTTCCTGTGGCTCACAGAATAGACTTTAAAGCAGCTCTGCTTGTGTACAAATCTCTCCACGGCCTAGCACCAAAGTACATCTCTGACATGTTAGTGCCATATGAACCATCTTGGACTCTGAGGACCTCAGGGACTAAACATGGGGAATCAGGGTTCCAGTTTTATGCAGCTAAAATCTGGAACAGTCTTTCTGAAGATGTGAGACAGGCCTCTACTCTGACAATGTTCAAATCTAGGCTCAAAACAGCTCTATTTCACTGTGCATATGACTGAAAGGATCTTATCTGCACTGAACTTTAAAAGAGATTTAAAAGAGAACTTTAAAAGAGATTCTCTTTTAAAGTTCATTTTATAATGATTATTTATGTTTTTATTTTGTATTGTGATTTTAATGCATTTTCTTGTTCTGTAAAGCACTTTGAATTACTTTTTGTATGAATTCATTCATTCATTCTTCTAACCGCTTCATCCTCTTGAGGGTCGCGGGGGGGCTGGAGGCAAGAGCCCCCCCTCTCATCGGGCGAGAGGCAGGGTACACCCTGGACAGGTCGCCAGACTATCTCAGGGCTGACACATAGAGACAAACAACCATTCACGCTCACACCTATGGACAATTTAGAGGTATCAATTGACCTAGTCCCCAAATTGCATGTCTTTGGACTGTGGGAGGAAGCCGGAGTGCCTGGAGAGAACCCACACTGACACGGGGAGAACATGCAAACTCCGCACAGAAAGGCTCCCACACCCGGGATCGAACTGGGAACCTTCTTGCTGTGAGGCAACGGTGCTAACCACCACACCACCGTGCCGCCCTTTGTGTACGAATTGTGCTCTACAAATATTTTGATTTGTATGCATCTATATGTTTTGGTGTCCAGACAGTCTCTAATGTTACTATTACAATAATCCCTAACTTGAATTCTCTCAAATTGTGGTCACAAAATTGTTAAAACTCTAGTGAGCACTTGTCGCCACCAGGTTGGGAATGAGTTACTGCCCCAAGTGAAGAAGTTCAAGTATCTTGGGATCTTGCTCTCGAGTGGGGTAGATTGGAGTGTGGGATGGATCTGTGGTTTGGTGCGGCATCTGCAGTGATGCGGGTGCTGTGCTGGACTGTCAAAGTGAAGAGGGAGCTGGGCCAGAAGGCAAAGCTTTTAAATTACTGGTCCATTTACATCCCAACCCTCACCTATGGTCATAAGATTTGGGTAGTGACTGAAAGACAGTGATAGCAGATAAAAGTGGCCGAAATGAGTTTCCTCCGAAGAGTGGCTGGGCACAGCCGCACAGATGGGGCGAGGAGCTTGGACATGCTCACAATGAAGCTGGATGGATGTACTGCCAAATTCTTTGAAACAACATTTGAGACATCTTATGGTAGTGAAATGAACATTCAGTCTACAGGCAGCAGCTCTGGTGGACATCACTGCAGTCAGCATGCCAATGGCACGCTCCATCTGTGTCATTTTGTTGTGTGATCAAATTGCGCATTTTAGAGTGAAAACCTGTCTTTACTCTGACTTATGAATGTTCACATATATTTCTTTAGGAATTATGAGGGAGAGAGATGGTGAATGGCATCCAACAAAGATCTGCTGTCAGACATGAACTGGGAGGTTGTGGATTATGGTCGGTGCCTTTAATTCCTTGGAAACCAGGAAGTCTAAAATGACAAGGAAAACTATTAAAACTTTTCAGTCAGTTTTCACTCCTCACACACATGCGTTTAGATGTTCTCACATGCCTTGTTTCTGTCCAACTTTAAATTTCCAACCAGTAGGGGTCACTATTTTTTAGCCCTAACCTTTAAAACATTTGTAGTTCAATGTCAGACATTCATACTCCCAGGAAAAAGGAAGGCTTCATACTACATCAGCCCACACTTTCCCTTTATACACTTAAACTGTTTCTTCCCTACTTAAAATCCTTCAGACACATATATCATCCCACTCTCCTGGTACTCACAGTTTATAACTGTTACTGCACAATGTTGTGATCCAAATACACAGGAGCTACTGTGTTCAGCAATGTTAAATCAATGTTTTTCCCAATGGAGTCTGGCTTTGAAGAGAGTGCTATAACGGCTTCACTTCTCTGTTGAAAATCACTCTCTGACATTAAAGTGAGGCACTGACAATAATCTAAATATAGCCTACACTTTTAACTGATGTTGATTTTTAGTTGGGACATTTTTAGGTGACTGAAATCTGTTTTGTGGCTGACCCCTCCACAGCAGTACATCTCTTAGCTTCCATTTCAGACTCCAGCCTGCTTCTCCAAACTGGGGGCTTTCTAAATGACATCTAGTACACTGTCCATGAATAAGTACTCCATATAACCCTACTTCATACAAAATATGAAATATCCCTTTAAGGTGCTCAAAATTTTTCAGTTTTTTGTAAGGTGGACTTCTCATGTCATCTAAAGTTCTAATACCCTTGGACTCCCAGTCAGCATTTTTAAGTCGCCTGCCATTAAACATGAACCTATAGGTGTTCCATGACTAAGCACTGGGAGAGTTATTGACCCTGAAATTGATCAAGTTCTGGAATATTTTTGCAATGGAGCAAAAAAATTTGAATCAAAGGATAATAAATCTTCTTACTTAGGTGTCCATATGTAGCGCCCCTGCAGTGAGACCTTTTCTTTTAACATGTCTCTTTGATGCTTTCCTGTCTGTGTCTCTTGAATTGAAGCCATGAGCCCATTTCCAAGGATATCTAAAGTTAAATGCAATATAGTACTACACATTAGGAAAGCCTCAGCCCCCTTTTTGCCTGTCTACATACAAGTTCTTATGGCTAACCCTTCTTATTATTCAATGTGAATTATACAAATATTGTTATCAACCTCTTTAAGGGGAGGGTAATAGCTGCCTTGAGGAAAGTGATCCTTGTAAGGATAGACTCACAAGTCAGTCTTTAGACACTTTGCTTAACTAAAGACTGACGTTTTTCTCCCTGATTTTGTGTTTAGATGGGGAGATACAACTTCAGAGTTTAAAAAAAACTCCCTACATTGCAGAACCAATAGTAGATCAGCAGGGCGGTCCTTTGGTGACTCGTTGAACTCTTGTGCCCGTAAACGTAGTCCGACTGCGTTAAAAGTTTTAAACAACGTCGCTGTAAGTCCTTCATTTCCACAATCTTGTGGACTGAGCACACGTTTGATAAAACGGAGTTAAATCTCTTGGCATCCATTTTCAAGCTCTCTGTGTGTTTGTTTCCTTTCAGACGAGAAAAGAGGGAGCGCACATTTCCGGGAGGGCATATCCTTTTCAAAAGTGCAAGAGGCGTTGCTTTGTTGCCAGTGTTCTGACGATTGCTGCTGCTTTGTCGAAAATTGCTGCCACTGCATAAACCGACTATCTGTCCGACTACTGTCTATCGATTCATGCTACTCTATCAAAAAATGCTACTTTATGGTTTTCTATCTGTATATACAATAAAGGCATAAAATAAGTGTTTTCTTTTCTCATTTGTCTAATGTACAAAAAGTGTAATGAAATTAATATTTAATGGGTAGTGTATTTTGATGGATGAAATACTTGGCATCAAATAATGCTCCCACTAATCAGTGCATTCATGTAAGACTACTAATCACCTCACTGCCACTGTAGGATTAATGGCAGCATATTACATGCTAACTTAACTTCTTAAATAGGCCAAAAGCACAAAGGAAATAGATTTTGAGGATGTTACTCACCATTAACAACAGCGTGGACTGACGAGTAGCAAAAATTTATGGTCATGGAAATGAAACTTGGAAAATTGGCTCTGCGCATGTGCAGAACCACAAAGCAGCACAACAGGTAGGGGAAATCGACAACAACTGCCGTTTTCTCCGCTGTGTTAACTATCGTAAGGACAGTTATTTGGCCTTGTTCTTAAAAATTCAAAACCAACTATGTGTTAATGTATTGCTAAGTACTTTCTGTCTTCTCTACCCTGTTTGTGACTCTCAGCTCATTGGTTCCCAAGACAGCATATTGTTTGCACCATGACAAAAGTTATTGCTCAGTTTCTCGTTAAAATGATGTTATTTCCACTTAAGTCTTACCCTGATTCTTTAAGAACAGCTTACAAATATCATGTTTTAGGTTCAGTCATTTTCATTAACCTCTGGTCATTGTAGTTCTTACCAAACGTTTGTCAAACAGGAGGAAATGGTGCATTTCTTGGGGACTATTTTCACCAGTGGATCAATACCAGTTTGGTGCTCTAGTGAGTATTTGTGGCAACATGATGGTCTTCGTGGGACTGAGTAAAAATAAATTGGGTCATCGATGGTTTTTTTTTAAAAATTGTTTCTCCTGTCTTTTCTTGCGATAAGACACACTCTCAGGAGACTTATCTTGTATTATAAAAATCTATATTTTAGTTAAAGGAGCAATAAGCGAAATTCATCATTTTTAGATTGAAGAAATTGAAAAAATTGCTATGTGAAGAACTAGAGGTGTAATTTCATCTGGAGTATAGCATGACCTCACACAACCTATTTCTGTGTTGATCTCCAGCCCCTTGTTTACAAACCGGTCCGGCTGCGCATTCATGTACGTTCATGTTAATCCCCACCTCCCACCCCCCTCCCTCTCGGAGCCCTTGGCCCTCCCTCCCTATAAAAGACTACAGCCAGTGAGCAATGGCAGCATGTGTTTTTGAAGTGAAATGGCAGAGTCAAATGTCTGTTTTAATTAGTGTTACAGTAACATTAGGCAAATGTCGCTATGTCGATTCAATTAAATTTAATGTTAAAATCGTAGCATGGGTTAACGTCCGGAGCTTGAGTTATTAGTGGCTCTGTCCCAGCAATGGGTCAGGCATTACAGTTGTGTTAGGTGAGTAGCCCAGCAGCCCAGCAACATTTGCAATTAGCATTGCAAAATGTAGCCGGGCGGGCAGCCTGGCGGGCTGTGTTTAGCTATTCCCCTGCCTACTTAAATGATGATGGAACCTGTAATAAATGTAATATATTTGCTGAGATGGAGGCGAGGCTCAGTGACTAGAGGAGCTGGTAGAGGCGCTCCATAGCTGTAAGTTACTCCAGTAGCCGTAGTAGCTCTAGTGCTAACTCCAGGAACTAACGCTAACGTCCCTACTCTGCGTGAGCCGGAGCCATGAGCCATGGGCTCACGTTAGCGTGGCAGCCGACTAGTGCTAACACTAACAGGAAAGCAGGGAAATGGCTGAATACAGCAGAGACTGAGAGTGAGTGAAAGACATCACTAACTGCTAAACTAAGCCAAACTTAGGTTTTATTTCCTTGCCCCTGTGGCGAGTGAATCTGCCTGTAGTGAGAACGGGGCTAACCGGTGCTCCCTCCTCAGGCTCCACTTCACTCAGCTGCCAGCACAGCAAGTTAGCCTCCGCTAGCTTCCCAGCTAACGTTAGCCCCGGCTCTCCGTTTGGATCCAACCGGAGCACCGAACCCTGGTTTGTTATTCAGGTTAATGTGAGAAGAAGCAGCAGGTATATCAGGCAGCTGAGTGAAATGGAGCCTGCAGAAGAAACACCAGGACCGTCTGGATGTAATAGTCCGTGGAGATGTGGGGTGGGAGGTGGAGAGCAGAGGTAGAGGGAGGAGTGGCTGTCCTGTCCTATTTATACAGATACTGTTTCGGTGCTGTTACTACCTCCCATGGAGGCTTAATGGTGAGACAACTCTGTCACCCCATTCCACGATCATGTATCATATACAGCATGGTGAGGTGGCATAATGGCGCAATATTACCACCTTGAACAGTAGGGGTGAGGAAAAAAATTCAATAAAGCAGAGTGGCAATATCATTTTATCACACAGTGCCAAGTATCGATTTATTATTACATAAATTATCAATATTACAAATACAAATTAAACTTTGGGTAGCCTGCTAGAATAATTTATTCAATTACTTTTTCAGTCAACTAGATACATTTTACTGCTTCAAAAAATGGCTGAAGTGAGGTGAACAGACTGAAAACCTTCTGTTATTGGATAAAACAGATGTTGACAAAGTTTTCCTTTGGGGACATAATTTACTTTTGAAAAATGGTGTTATATCACAACATATTTAAAATTACAATAATGCTGTATTGTGACATATCGAGATAATATCTATTGTGGATCCTCTGGTGATTCCCACCCCTGTTGAACAGGCAGTATAAAACGGAGTAATGATTTGCAAATCAACTTTAACTAGGATGAAGTTTGATTTGAGTTTAATGTTGGATTAATTTAAAGGATCATTATTGGTAGAAAACCCTTTGATAAGGAAACTCTTATGAAGAAGATTTATTTATAAAGCACATTTCATACAGAAAGCAACACAATGTGCTTCACAGAAGACGTATAAAAACATAAAATATGAGCACCTATTTACAAGCACGCAGTCAGACAACAAACAAGAACATGAATGTATGCAAATGTACGTGGATGCATCTTATTTAAAGTGCATAGTGATTCTAGTATTTAGTGACAAATAAAAACAATACCAATTAACAGGTAGTCTTACCACCAGACAATCAGAGATCTTCAGCTTCTGATAGTCTGGGGATACTCCTTTCTAAAGTGTGTTTAACACACCAGCGAAAACGGCTGGCAACAAAGCAACGGCTCTTGCATTTTTGAAAAGGACACACCCTCCCGGAAATGTGCGCTCCCCCTTTTCTCGTCCACAAGGCAACACACAGAGAGCTTGAAAATGGATGCCAAGAGATTTAACTCCGTTTTATCAAACGTGTGCTCAGTCCACAAGATTGTGGAAATGAAGGACTTACAGTGACTTGAGCCATTTTGTACCGCTACACGTGTTTCTAGTCGGACTATGTTTACGAGCACAAGAGCTCAGCGAGCCACTAAAGGACTTCCCTGCATATTGACTATTGGTTCTGCAACATAGGGAGTTTTTTTTAAACTCTGAAATTGAATCCGTCATCAGTCTTTAGTTAAGCAAAGCGTCTAAAGACTGAGTCTACTTATCAGGCTAGTTAAAAACAGCGGTAAAAAGAAATGTCTTAAGTTTACTTTTAAAAGAGCTCAGTGTTGGCGCATTTCTGACATTGCTTGGAAGGGCATTCCATCTGCTAGGAGCATAGCAGCTGAATGCTGCCTCTCCAGCTTTAGTGCGCACACGGGGAACAACAAGGAGACCATTAGCTGATGACCTGAGAGTTCTAATTGGCTCATATGACACAAGTAATTCTTTAATATAATTTGGGGCAAGGCCATTCAGTGCCTTATAAGCAATAAGAAGAATTTTAAATTCAATTCTGGCCTTCAATGGGAGCCAGTGTAAGGACTGAAGAACTGGGGTCATGTGTGTATATTTCTTAGTTCTGGTTAAAATAAGTGCAGCAGCATTTTGAATAAGCTGCAGTTTGATGGATTTTTGAGGGAGTCCGGAAAAGAGGCTATTGCAATAATCGAGTCTGCTCGTTACAAATGCGTGAACCAGTTTTTCAGCATCTAAATTTGTCAGAAAGTCTCGGATTTTTTAGATGTTTTTCAAATGGAAGAAGGATGATCTTGTGACATTGTTAATGTGAAAGTGAAAGTTAAGATCAGCATGACAACACCAAGATTTCTGGCATGTTCTTTGCACTTGAGAGCAGATGAACAAAGAATGGCTGAGATTTCCTGTCTTTTTGCTTTTGGACCTATGATAATGATTTCTGTTTTATCATTGTTTAGCTGGAGGAAATTTCTGGTTCATCCATGTATTAATGTCATCGATGCATTTGAGTAGTGTTTCCACAGGGCTCAAATCATCAGGAGAGAGGGAGATACAGAGTTGTGTATCTTCTGCATAATTATGGTATTGTATATTATGTTTCTGTAGGATGTGCCCAAGTGGAAGCATGTATAAATTAAACAGGAGTGGACCAAGGATTGAGCCTTGTGGAACCCCACAGGTCACAGCAACCTTGCCAGATGCATAATTATCGATGGACACAAAGAAATCCCTGTCTTGTAAGTAGGTAGTGAGCCAGTTTAGGACAGGACCGGAAAGTCCCACCCAGTTATGCAATCTGTCGAGTAAGATCCCATGATCGACAGCGTCGAACCCAGCACTGAGATCTAGGAGTACAAGGACTGAGAGCTTGCCAGTGTCCATGTTTAAGTGGAGATCATTTAAAACTTTAATAAGGGCAGTTTCTGTGCTGTGGTGAGATCTAAAACCAGACTGAAAAACATCAAATAGGTCATTTGTTATCAGGTAATCATTCAGTTGACTGTACACAATTTTTTCAAGGATCTTGCTAAGAAAAGGGAGATTTGAGATTGGTCTATAATTGCTTAAAACTGAGGGATCTAGACTGTTCTTTTTCAACAATGCTTTTATAATAGCAGTTTTAAGAGCACTTGGGAAAACACCAGACTGGAGGGAGCAATTGACAATTTGTAGTGCTTTAACAGCTAAAAGTAGTTTTTAAAAAGCTAGATGGAATTGGATTCAGGCAACAGGTGGAGGACTTGAGCTGATGCACAGCATCTGCAAGGATTGTAGAGTCCACAGGAGCAAAATATGACATATCAGAGGTTCTATTCATATAAGTAGGTACCACATCTTTGCCAAGGCTCAAGGAGCTTATTTTTTCTGATTGTGGTAAATTTGCTATTAAAAAATGTTGCAAATTCCTCACATTTTGTAGTGGAGAGTAAGTTTGGGTGGATAGAAAAAGGTGCATTTAAGAGCCAATCAAGGGTAGAGAACAGTACTTGTGCATTGTTCAAATTATTATTTATGATATAGGTGAAAAATGATTGCCTGGTGGTGTTTATTGCCTTGTTAAAGTTGGAGAGGCAGTCTTTGTAGATGTCATAGCGAATTTGAAGCTTGTTTTTTCTCCATTTGCGCTCTGCTCGTCTACTTTCTTTTTTTAGTTGTTTCACAAAAGTATAATTCATCCAAGGAGCCTTTTGTTTTCAGGGGTGCAATATTGTCAATGAGGTTTGTCACTCTCAAATTGAAGATGTCTACCAGGACATCTGGGGACATAGATATAGACAGAGCTAGATCGGACATGGATGTGGTAAAGGATTCAGTGAAAGATTTAGCGGTATCAGCACCAATATAGTGTTTTTTTTACTGTCCGCATCCTTAATACTTTTTGTGGCGTAAGTGAGGCATCAAAAGAAATACGAAAATGATCTGATATGGTGATATCCTTGATTGAGGTGATTGTAATATTGAGTCCCTTTCCAATAATCAGATTCAGGGTATGGCCTCGGTTGTGAGTGGGGCCAGACACATGCTGAGAGAAATCAAAAGCCTGTAATAGGTTCAAGAACTCTGTTGAATCATGATCATTTGGATTGTCTACATGAAAAGTCCCCTGAAATGATGATATAATCAAACTCGGTGGAAATTGTGGATAATAGCTCAGAGAACTCCTCAAGGAATCCATGTTTACATTTTGGTGGACGGTAAATAATGATAGAGAGAACAGAGCTTGTAGTACAGATAATCTTAAAAGCAAGTATTTCAAAAATGGAGAAAGCACCAAAATGGACAGAGCTGCAATTGTAGTGGCTCCTAAAAACAACAGCTAGACCACAATCAATGACCGAGTGAAGTGAAGCAGTTGGCTGTAGTGACACCGTAGAGGTAGAAGAAGCCAGGTGTGTGTGTGACGTCAGATGAAAACAGTCACGAGGGGCGTAGTGCACAGCGAGTTGGATGTTGATTGCTAACAGCTGGACATCCTCAGAAGAAAAACAAGAATCCAGTACAAGCTAAGTGAGCTATATTTGCACAAACAGAATTTATTTGGCCATATGGAAGACATATTCACATGGATTCAGGAGGTGTTTGACTTGCAAATGAAATCAAGCTTTTTCACCTACCACAAGTCACCGTAGAAAATAGAGTGGACATATTTACAGAAATTCTTGATGACTTCAGAAAATACAGTGCTGTTTTGTGAAGCTTTTTTTTACAAACACATTAATGATATTCTAATATTACAAGCATGAACAGCTACTCTACCAAACCTTTCATGTAAAAAGGCTAGTCTGTTGAACAGTGAAAAAAAATCTCACAAAACAAAATCAGTTCAAATATGAACAGAAACCGTAGCTAGACCAAAGTATTTCACTGGGATTAAAGTTTCAATGATACCATAGCGCACCAAACTGCACTGAGAACATACTGAAACTGTGTACAGTCAGGCTGGAGAGTTTTGTGAACACACCATCATTGTGGTCACATATAAAAATGATTCCTGTGCAGATATTTGAAGGAGAGATCAATGGTAGTTATGTTAAGGATGTGGTTTAGGACTACTATTCCCATTTTCATCATGCAAGACATCAATGAGGACTTGTCAGTATATCCATCACTGAAGGTCGTCGTTAACAGCTGTCTGAGGCTGCATCTCAGGAAGCTCCAGCTTCTCACACTCTGTCAGCTTCAGGGTTAAGTGCTGGGCAATCTCATTAGGATCAGTGTAGAGTGCAGCAGGAACATTCTGAAGGTGACAGTAACATGTTGAAATACAGTCTATCATCAGAGTTACACACATTTGGCTTTACTAAATCTAGTGATGACATACACAAGGATGCATAATTGATGATGTTAAACACAGTAGTTTTATTCAAATACAAAGTGATATAGATTTTTTAATGCAAATACTGCAACAGAGGCAGGATTTATGCAAGTGTCTATGATATGAGTTTTAATTTTTGTAAATTTTAATGAATATTGAGTGTATGTGAATATATAGCAATGTTGGGATTATTTTAAAATGCAAAACTGGTAATATATAAATGATAATGGTGATGTAGTGAGTTTTTACGTTGTGGTGATATGCATGTATTTTTATGTCAATTTATAGCAGCATGGGAAGTATTGTTCATTTTGTTAATGTTATCATTAATGAAACTGTTATCAAATGTATTTGTCAACAACTTATTTTTCTGTGAGAGAGATGACAAAATAGGCTTTACGTAGGAAAACAGAGACGAAATCACACCATATCACTGAGCTTGGCCACTTAATTAGGCACACCTGTAAAATCTGTAAAGCAATAAATTCTACATTTACACAGATAATAATCCCCCCAGAGATAATCATTGTAGCCTATTTTCGGTCCCACTTCTTTTGATTTAAGACACTAACTTTGATGAAATTATCAAACTACTTTCATACTAAACCCAACAAATTTGTTTGGAGAATGTAAATGTATTTGACCTGGTCTGTGCAAACATACATGACAAGAAGTCATTTAGCAGGCCCAAAAGTAAATATTTGGTTTTGCTTGCAGGCAGAACTAAATGGCATGAAAGGAAGCACCTTACCCTCTTGTTACCCTTCAAATTTAATTCAGGGCAAAAAAAACCCCTAACAAATAAAGGTTAGCTATTTTGGCTAATTTGTAGTTTAGATTAGTGTATTAACTCTGAGTGTGACTGCCAAAGACACCAGAGTTGTTTCCGGATCATTGAGGGCCTGTGTTCACACAGCCGTGCATAATTGTCGCGCGTAATGACAGCTCATCGCCGGTGAAACACAATAAACTGCATGTCTTCATTCATGTTTGTCTCATGACAGATGGAGCTTACAGACAGACAGACAAGTGGAGCAAGCGGCAAATTGGTTTTCTTTTTCTGTCTCGCAACATACAGCAATAACAGGTCATCAATATCCATTTTATCCATCACTCTGCTCCCCTGCCGACCGCACCGAGCAGTGTGTGTTTGGCGTAACCTAGCAACACGACGATATCGTTCATTGGTGTGGATGCTGCCATTGTTATCGTTATAGTTAACGTTACAGTTATCTTTCTTGGTGTGGACGGCCCTTAACTCAGGACTAAGTGGTGCAAGCCCCCAGTCCCACTGATGCTTTACTCCCACTCAATCCTTCTGTCTCAGCATATTATTCATTTACGTGTTACCTAAAAACATTTGGTGGCGATTAAGACGGTATTTATAAATGTCTGGTGGTACTTGGAGTGGCATCTTCAATGAGATGACTTGTGGCCTCTTTCCATACAATGATATGATATGTTGCTACACAGCATCAGTTTGAAAAGCTGCCAGTAATGACATGATATAAGGAGCTGGAAAGTCCCTGTAGGGTGGCCAACAAACCCCGGACTTTCACCCAAGAGCCTTGTGTTTGCTTCCTGTATGAATGAGATCCAAACCATGTTTTTTCTCAACCTAACCACATGCTTTTGTTGCACAAAAAAATAAACCAAAATACGAGGTGCTTTACCGACGTAAATTTATTTTGAAAAAGACTGTGTGAATCTAATGAGCAGAAACTGTACAATTCCTATGAAAATAAATGTGTATTTTGAAAAGACACAATGCATGTAACAGGTATACATTGATAAACCATCCCAGTTCATCAACAATAAACGCAGGAAGATACCTAGCGTGGGTTGAGATGAGAACAGTTTGCAAACAAGTTGGAAAAGCACATTTGAGGGAGCAGATCAGCCGTACACCGAATATTGCGGGTGAATGTTGTGCTGTTATCACCATACTGCTGTAAGTCAACCCCATTAACATGGAGTAACTTTAGCTACCTAGCTAACATTAATGTCAAGATATTGTTGTTGTGAAAACAATATCCATGTGTAGCTCCCCAGCTCCCTGCCTATATACATATACATGACCAAGTTCCATACTTATACAGCCAGCTCCATGCCAACAACTCCCTTCACTGGACATTGTGAGATGTGTCAGAATGCCCGACACAAGCTTTTGCGGACAGTGGACAGTACTATCTTTAGGGAAGTTACGGTCAAGAATCTATTTCCCTGCTCAAAACACAATTTCTTTGGAAATGTTTCTTGGGAACCAGGAGCAGACCACTGCAGATTCCTGCTCTGCAGCCGTGTCTCGGAGCTTGTTATCAGTGCATGACATGCCATAGCTCACCTTTAGTTCTGCTACTTTGCTTTCCCTCATGCTGAACTCTCGCAGCATGTAATTCTTTCCGGCCTGGAATCAAAAACAGCATCACCATTCATTGTGTATTAGAGCCTTTATCACAGACATTTTGAATAACTTCAGCCACATTTAAATTCTGTGTCTTGCTCTATAAAACCATGTATGATACAAGGACACCAACTTGCCTCATGATACAGACGTGTGTCATTTATTCTAATCAGCACTCCATCCACTCGCAGGAAGAAACGCATCAACAGGAAGAAACTGGTGGGCATCACCCTCTGCATCATCAAGACACACAGAAACATGTTACACTGCAGAGCTTTGACCACCAAAACACAAATCAGTTCATCATTAAATCCAAGGGGACATTTGTGCCAAATCTGATTAAACTTCCTCAGGGTATTCTTGAGATATTCCATTCACAAGAATGAGACAGATGAGGTTACATAGACCTTGACCATCAACCACCAAAAACTAATCAGATAATTGTTGAGTCCAAATGAATGTTCATGCAAAATTTGAAAAAAAAAACCAAAAACCCTCAAGCCTCTCTTGAGATATCGCGTTCACAAGAATGGGACGGGTGGATGGGTGGACGGATGGATGTACAGATGGCTGGATGAACAACACAAAAACATAATGCCTCCGGCCTCGGCTATCGTCAGAGCAGAGGCATAGAAACAAGTTTTGGAATTAGTTAAGAACACTACAGTATCAGTTCTTTTCTGAGCTTGGCGATCTTAATGAATTAAAGGTGTCCACTGAGCTGAATATACAGTTGTGCTCAAAATAATAGCAGTGTGTTTAAAAAAGTGAGTAAAGCCCAAAATCCTTATTATAGCTTTTATTTCCAAACACGCAAATGTATTGGGAACACTGCACATTCTATTCCAAATCATCAAGAAAAAATTATCAGATGTGTACTTTAAAGAAAGTGAAGAAAGGGGAATATTAGGCTGTTCAAAAAATAGCAGTGTCTGCATTTTTCTTTACAAACTCAAATATTTACTGTATAAACTGAAAAATGCATGAAGATTTAGCTTTCCTGTGAATCACTGAACTAATATTTAGTTGTATAACCAATTTTTCTGAGAAATGCTTTACATCTGTGTTGCATGGAGTAGACCAACTTCTGGCACCTGTGAACAGGTATTCCAGACCAGGATGATTGGTCGACATTCCACAATGCCTCTGCATTTCTTGGTTTTGCCTCAGAAACAGCATTTTTGATGTCATCCCACAATTTTCTATTGGATTGAGGTCTGGGGATTGGGCTGGCCACTCTATAACGTTAGTCTTGTTGGTCTGGAACCATGATGCTGCTCGCTTACTGGTGTGTTTGAGGTTGTTGTCTTGTTGAAACACCCATTTCAAGGGAATATCCTCTTCTGTCATAAGGCAACATGACCTCTTCAAGTACTTTGATGTATTCAAACTGGTCCATGATCCCTGGTATGCAATAAATAGGCCAGACGCCATGGTTTGAGAAACATTCCCATATCATGATGCTTGCGCCACCATGCTTCACTGTCTTCACAGTGTACTGTGGCTTGAATTCAGTGTTTGGGGGTCCTCTTACAAACTGTCTGCGGCCAGTAGACCCAGAAAGAACAATGTTGCCTTCATCAGTCCAAAAATGTTGCGCCATTTCTCTTTAGGCCAGTCAATGTGTTCTTTGGCAAATTGTAACCCTCTTCAGCACGTCACGTTTGCAACAATGCCTTCTTGCCAATTGCTTGTCTTCACATAAGCGTCCTCTAATTGCTACAGTACTCACAGGTAACTTTGTACCTTCTTTGATCTCCCTGGAGCTGATCATTGGTTGAGTCTTTGCCAGTTTGACTATTCTTCGATCTATTCCAATGGTAGTTTTCCATTTTCTTCCACGTCTTTCTAGTTTTGGTTGCTATTTTAAAGCATTTGAGATCATTTTAACTGAGCAGCCTATCATTTCCAGTACTTCTTTATATGTTTTCCCCTCTCCAATCAACTTTTTCATCAAAGTACACTGTTCTTCTGAACAATGTCTGGAAAGACCCATTTTACTCAGATTTTCAGAAAGAAATGCACTATAACCAGGATGTACAACATTTGCTGCCTTCATCCTTTCCACAGAATGAATGACCTCACCAATTGAACCCAACACTGCTATTATTTTGAACACGCCCCTTCCAATTAATGATTCAATTACACAGAATCAGCAGCATGCATGTCATGACTGTTGGGCCTGTTGGTTTTCTATTGCTCTACTACACCTACTAGTAAATTATTTGCCATGTCGGAATATAATTTCTACCAAAAACATTGATTGATCTAGTTAGTGATGTTGGACTGCTATTTGAACAAAATTGTAGGTGTCAATGTGCAAGTGTGGTTCCTGAAACTTCCCTGAATATATGAAAGGTAGAAAAATGAGCTGCTGCCTCAATAAATTAGGCCCCGATTACACAGACCATGGCTTAAAAACCAATGAAAAGCTCAATCATCCTCTTTAAATGTTGGTAAATCTAGTCCTTGTTCAGATCAATAGCATCAGCTGTTTGACATCAACGTAGTACTCACTATTTTGACGCTGATCATTGAGACACCGTGGTCATGCAGCTCGTCCTCGAACAGCAGCACCTCATCAAAGAACATGATCTGTTCTCTAGCCTTCAGCTTCTCCATGTCGATACGTTCCAATGTCTTTGTCACCTTTAATGAACAGGACGAAAAGCTGGACACACATCACACGCACATAACGAAAAGGCAGCTGTGGCTCAGGAGGTAGGGAAGGTTGTCCACTAATCAGAAGATCCCTGGCTCTTCCAATCCACATGTTGAAATATCCTTGGGCAAGATACCCCAAAGAACCCCAAATTGCTCATGATGTTTGTGCCATCAGTGTGTGAGTGTGTATTAATGTTTAACTGAGTAGAAGGTGGCACTTTGTATGCCGCCTCGGCCACCAGTGTGTAAATGTGACTGTGAATGGGTGAATGTGACATGTAGTGTAAAAGTATGAATGCGACATGTAGTGTAAAAGTGCTTTCAGTGCTCTATTTTGACAAAATGACCCACCTTCATTTGCATACTTTCTCCTATGAGAGTGCCTCTGTAGTCTGTGGTGTATGTCCAGTCATAGGGTCTCACCACCTCTTTGGAGTGTTCAGAATCAGCTCTGGAAGGAGATTGCAGAGATTTGTGTTAACAGCGCAGGTGAAATTCTTGGTGTCTCTGGGAATGAACACCTTTATAAACCTGATGTGTTTTTCCACTGCAGAACTCAGTTATTTTCAAAAGGGAGTTGTCCTTCTTTTTTGTTGTTGTAACAGTGTTCCTGCCTGTGATATCTGTGATGTCCTGTTGTCTCACAGTCGGGGTGGCCAGCCCACAGCTTGAGAGACACATGTGGCTACCATATTCATATTCTCCTGTCTTTTATTATTTACTTTTAAATCTACGTTTCCTTTACATCATACATGTAAATCATTGCTCTAATATGAGAGCCAATCACTCTCATTAATGAAACCAAACTGCATACCTCACAGAGGACAAATCACAGACTCCTACCAAACTTAAGATAAACTAATTTCCATGGTATTCTGTAGCATTTCTTCCAGTGACCATTATAGTAACTGGAATCACTTAAATATCAAAGCATGGACACACAATTGCAGGTGAGGGCAAATACGAGGATGAACAGAGAACATTTAATACAGCAGGAGTTCCTTAGTTTTTTCTTTTGAATGCAGTAGAAAACCTTTGTGCCTTATGGGGCCTGACCTGGTACAAAGAAACAAAGAAAGAGTGAGCAGGGTCCGACGTTAAGGTTTTTTCCTACTTGCCCTGCCGGGCAAGTACTTTTCAAATCTACTTGCCCCATCTAAATTCTTACTTGCCCTGCTCAAGAGTTTCTTTTTCTGGCTGTGTGGTGCATATTTTCACTCATGACTTATATCTTACGTCAGCAGAGACGCTCAGCCAATGGAAGCAGCAGCACATCAAAAAGCAGCACAATGCAAATGGCCCCTCCGAGGACAGAAACAGGAGAGGAAATACACGATTACAGGCCTGTAATTAGGTCATTTTTAGGGCAAGGCCACTTATTGGGGCATCACGGCCAAAACCAATGGCGCAATAACAATATGTGCTAACTACATTGAATGAAGACAAAACAATATATATGCTGAAAAACAATCCTGAGTTTATTAAAATTGGGTGTGCATGACTGGGGATATGTCTCGTTTCTTCTTGTTTTGATTCCTGTCCCTTATTTTTTAAGTCTTTGAAATCTCTTTATTCTTTTGTTATCTCCTAGTTATTAAGAAATTATTATTAGAAGAAGATTCTTTATTGTCCTTTCTCAGCACATTACATACATTTGACCTCTGCATTTGACCCATCCTACTATATACACTGGGAGCAGTGGGCAGCCTCAGTGCAGCGTCCGGGGACCAACTCCAGTTCTTTTGCCAGTGCCAGTGGTCAGGGTCACTGACAGGAGTATTCACCTAACATAGCCTACATATCTTTAATTATATAATTATTTATATGTCTCTGTGTATATTTTTATATAAATCCCCAATATTTTATTTGAATTTAAAAAAATTCTCTTCCTTCATTTGACAATGTTTATTGTATTGTATTATACGTATTAATTCTCTAATGTTCAATTTATTAAAAGAAAAAAACAAAAAAACATTTTTGGTGAACCCTGCAGCAAAGTGAACCCTCAGAGAGGATCTCTGCCTCCCAGTTTGTTCCTGGCGGCAGAGCAGAGTGAACCATCTTTCTGCTCAGAGGATCTTTGTTCCATGAGAGCAGGCAGTGTAAACAACTTTCGCTGGCGATTTGACAGTCACTAGAAGCACATTATGACCCTTTGTAAAAGTTTCTGTGTGGTACCTGTGTTGTACATGAGCTAACGTTAGTGGCTAAGGACTGAGAGGCTGTCCGGTATGTGTGTGTCTGTCTGAGGAGTGTCAGTACATTAACTTGTTAGCCGTAGCCTTGCTGATTGTCATGTTAATGTTAAAAAAAGACAGGACATGCTACACTGGCCGTATGGAGGGATTACGACACTGGCTGTTTGGCCGTGGTATAATTCCTGCCCTGCAATTAGAAAAAAAAAAAAAAAATCCAAGTCGGTGCTGCTTGCCCGATTGGGCATGTCTGCGCAGGGTCTGCTGGCCCACCAGCTATTTTTATTGCCCCGGGCATTCGGGCAACCGTTAATGTCGGACTCTGGTGAGTGCAGCACTGTATGCATTACTGCTTGGAAATTCCCAACAGGGTTTTGAGAACATGTCAACAGGTGAAAAGGCCACAGACAGCAGGGGAGAGAAGTCAGGATGATTCTAAGGGCCCCTGACTGACAGGGGCCCAGAAAACATATTGGAACATTAAAGCAGCTGTGCGGAACTTTTTACCGTTAATAAAACTGTCCCTAGTTCGTATCACCCCCCTTGAAGATCTGCATATTTATTTGAACCCAACAGCGACAAAAAAGCCTTTCTCAATATGGCTATTTAGCGTAGCCTGGCTCGGGTTGGACGCACAGCGGAAGTCAGAAAACCAGAATACGGCAGCCGAGGCGGAAGTGTTTCTGCTCGCCCGCAGCGGCCCGCAGCGATTAAACCACAGAAGAAGAAGGAGCCGTGTTTACAGTCTTCTTCGAGTAAGCAGTACGCAGCGGGCATTGCTGAACACATAACACCTAACAGTTTTACCAGAGATGTATCTATGAGGACTTGGTTGTACTTTTGATGTCATGGCAGATAATGAAGGAGCATCATGTAAAATTATCTGTGACTGTGACCATGAACACAAATATACAGCAGGCAGTTGTCCTCAGTTTATAAGAAATTCAGAGCTACACCAGAACATTTATGAACAGGTCTTACTTTACTACTAACTTGTGTGTAACCTTAGCATCTTAGCGTGTTTCCACAAATTACTTGGACTGACCTAACGTTAGTAGCGTTAGCTTTGCAAGCGAAGGCTGCAGGTAACAGCTTTGCTGTGTTAGGATTATGTTATGTCTTCACTGTGTATCTTCACATAAAAGAATACTCAGACGATTTGGAAGTTATGCCCTTTCTCTATCATTTTCATATTAAGACAACATGATCAATATCTTTTTTGTGTCTGTACGTCCAGTGGCTGGGTCTCAGCCTTTAGCATTGTGCTTATAGAGGGTCAGTACGTCCTGCGCTGTGATCTGCGGAGGGATACACCGGTGAACAGGCACAGACGTAGCTTGTAAACAAAACTCAGCTGTTTATTTAGCCTAGCAATATCTCCGGATTTTAGCAGCTGCAATGGACGAGTTTGAATGCGATTTTGAAGAGTTTCTTGTAGCGGACACAGATCCAGAGCCATACCTGTTTGAGCCGGAGCACACAGATGAGGAACTCCATGTGTTGAATGCTGAGCAGAGATGAGAGAGGCTGAATCCTCCGCTACTATTTTCCTGCACATAGTGGGATTCGGTGCTGCCATCGTTGGGGAGATATATCATCAGGAGGAAAACCGCCACAGAGAGTGCATCACAAGGAATGAAAACTTTGCAGCAATCACTAATCCTGGCGTGATTTAAACGTTTTTTCATGTTCCTAAGATGAACTGGAAAAAATGCTCCAGGCCTGCAGGAACTGATAGACAGCTTTCAGTCAGGTGAGTAATATTGTCCGTGTCCTCTCTTTGTTTGCCGAGTGACCTGGCGACTTGTCCCAGAGCCAGCTGCAGCTGTTGCTCACTGGTGTATCCCTGCGCGCAAGATGTACTGACAGTGCCATGCTAATCGCTGTCTCAATATGAAAATGATAGAGAAAGGGCATAACTCCCAAATCGTTGGAGTATTCTTTTCACATAATAATGCGGACTCAGCAGATGACTTGTTAACTGTTTATTCCTCCTTACACCGAACATACACGGCTGCTTCTCATTGTTTTCAGTAGCACAACAACGGTTACTACATTACCCAGAATAACTTGAGGCTCACCCTACTACGGTAGCCTTAGTAGCTCAAAATAAACAACAGATGAGATTAGATCAGAACAGAAACACGACAGGAGAATTTACGGAGTAATTTTGCTGTTTCCACTATTTACTTGGACTGAACTGACGTTAGTTAATTCTCTCGCTCTCCAAAACAAATGCATGCGGTAATTGATGGCTTTACGACACCAGGCTGTGGGTGTCATACTGCTTCGACCAAAGGGGCGCTATAATCAACGAAAACGAAAAGTTCCGCACAGCTGCTCTAACTTATTTTTAATTCATTAGAAAAGTATTCACCTGTCATTATTGACGAGCATATTTACAATGTACTAATGCAGGGTTTCCACACATTTCCATGGACAAAATTTCAGAAATTTCCCATGACTTTTCAAGGACCAAAAACTAAATTTCCATGACCATTCATGATGTAAAACTCGAACATTGATCCATCTCAGAAATGCCATACAATTTAAAAGCAGTTTTATTCAAACATATCACATTCAAACTCTATTCAAACATAATTTCAGCTAAAGACAGAGAGAGACAGAATTCGGGGGGATAATAAAGAAACATACGTGATGGTAAACAAAACGCTGTCATGCATCGACGCATTAGAGCTACAGTTTATAGTTTATTACATTAACAGCTACAGAAAATAAATTTGCCATTATTTTACATTATGTGGAATGTTATCCACAGAAAATTACTGTAACAATTAATTTCATTACACATAAGATTCATTCATCCATCCGTCTTCTAACAGCTTCATCCTCTTGAGGGTCGTAGGGGGCTGGAGCCTATCCCAGCTGACATTGGGCGAGAGGCAGGGTACACATAGAGACAGACAACCATTCACACTCACATTCACACCTACGGACAATTTAGAGTCACCATTTAGAGTCACCAATTAACCTATCTGCATGTCTTTGGAATGTGGGAGGAAGCCGGAGTGCCTAGAGAGAACCCACGCTGACATGGGGAGAGCATGCTCCAACACCCGGGATCTAACCGGGAACCCTCTTGCTGTGAGGCGACAGTGCTAACCACCACATCACCATGCCGCCCCATAACAAGATTCATGACTTTTACAAAACTTTCAAGGATTTAACAAATTCTATGACTTTCCCTGGCCTGGACAACGACATTGTGAAATAATTTAACTTTTCCAGACTTTCTATGACTGTGGGAGCCCTACTAATAAAATCTTAAAACAATGTTTTTCTTTTCTTGTTCTTTGCAAAAAGTAAACATCCAGAGAGTCTCTGTATTTCCCTCCTATTTGCATTATGTATTTTGGTCCTGCTCCCAAACCTGGCACAAACGCAAACTATACTGCTAGTAAAGTGGAATGTGGAGTGTCAGTGGAGCTGAGCACCATGTCTCAGCTTCAGAAGGAAAAATCTGGATACCGTGAGTGGTGGAAATGAAACATAAAATACAACAACACAAGAGACACACATAAAAATTTAAAGAAAATACAATGTGGCTAAATGAATAGATAAGGAGGATAAAACAGTTGGGGGACAGAGTGTTACAGGGAGGAGGAAATTTAAAAAAGGTGCGTTTTCAGGGGGGACTTGAAGGTGTCAATAAAGTCCAGAATGCGGATGTGTAGTGGGAGTGAGTTCCAGAGTCCAGGTACTGAGCAGCTAAAGGCCCGAGCACCCATTGAACTGAGTGTGAATGAAGGTGTAGAAAGCAGAGCAGCAGATGGGGAACAGAGTGAACGGGGTGGGATGTAAGGGTGTAACATATTAGAGAGTTATGGGGGAGCCTGGTTATGGAGAGCTTTGAATGTTAACAGGAGGAGCTTTTATTGTATCCGTTGTTGGACAGGGAGCCAGTGGAGTTGAATGAGGACTGGTGTGATGTGATCTGAGGACTTGGTACGAGTGATGATTCTGGCAGCAGAGTTCTGGATGGATTGTAGACAGTGAATGAGTTTATGTGGTAAGTCAGTGAGGAGGGAGTTACAGTAATCCAGGTGAGAAGTGACCAGAGCATTTATGAGACTTAAGTGGAGTGCTTGGGTGAGAGAGGGGCAAAGTCTGGAGATATTGTGGAGAAGGAAAAAGGCTGGGCGTGAGATGTTATTGATGTAACGCAGAGACTTTTAACTTCAGTTGAAGTGAGGACCTAACAGCCGTCAATGAGAATACTGAGGGGGTGGGATTTGGAGAGTGTTGATTTGGATCCAATGAGAAGAAGTTCACTTTTATTGCCATTGAGTTTGAGCTTGTTGTTTGACATCCAGTTTGTAATGGTTTGCAGGCAGTCCGTAAGTTCAGTAGGGGGTGATGTAATGTCCCCTTTGGTGGTGATGTAGATTTGAGTGTCAAATAACGTAACAATGAAAGTGGATACGAAATTGACGGAAATATTGCCAAGAGGGAGGATATAGGTGATAAAGAGTAGGGGACCCAGGACAGAACCTTGTGGAACACTGTGAGTGAGCGGTGAGGGTGATGATCTGGTATTTTGCCATTGGATGAACTGAGAACAGTCAGACAGGTATGAATGGAATAACTGAAGAGGAATGCCAGAGACCCCAGTGGCAGCCAGATGATCTGAGGATGGTGTGAGATATTGTGTCGAAGTGGCACTGAGGTCCAGGTGTGTAAGGATGGTGAGAAGGCCAGAATCTGCTGCTAGAAGAAGGTCATTTGTCATTTGATTGAGAGCTGTCTCTGTGCTGTGATTGGGACAGACACCAGACTGGAAAGGTGCAAGGACGTTATTTTTTTGATAGATGATCTTGAAGTTGGGAGGCTACTGTACATTCAATAACTTTTGACATTAAAAACAACTGGTATGATGTGAGTGACAGAATAGGTACTCAGATTATTTATTTAAGTAGCAATAATATAGTCTAAAAGTACTTTATCCCAAGTACAAGATTTTATTTTAAAAGTAACTGGTAACAATAAGTATCAAATTATAGCTGCTGCACAGCAATGGTCGGGGCCAGGCAATTTTAGGCAAAATTAGGCAATTCTGAGCAACACACACACTAAAACAAAGCATATCACAACATAGAAGTTACATCATATAATTATGGTATGCCATTCAAATTGTGGATGAGTGGCTGAAGTGATCAGACTCAATATACAAAGGAAAGAAAAAACTCACGAACAAGAAAGTAAGAATAACATTAACTGCTAGCAATTATGAACAATCTGGCCTGATCTAGCTTAAAGTTCAACTTGCAGATTTAATATGTTTTTAAAAATATATACATAACCTTGTCTAAAATTACCATATGAGAAGTTAATTCAGAATTTATTATGGTTTACACGACATAAGGGCACAAATTCCGAGGAAAAAGTGGCTCTTTTTAGCTCCTCCTCTACAAATACTTTTTTTACAACATTGCCTAATACTACGTCACGAGAGGGACTCTGCGTCCTTGACCCTGCCTCTGTCCAATGTGCAGTAGTAGAGGGTAGTGAGTCTGAGCGGTAGTAAACTTGCGAGTTATTATTTTTTCAGTTGTTAACAATGCATTTCACCATTTGTGATTATGTGAATTATTGTGTTTGTGCAGGTTGCACAAACTTGAGTCTGTCAGGACATCGAGTCCACTGTTTTCCGGACAGAAAAAGGAGTGGAGTTAGTTTTCGTGCTTGGGTGCGTTTTGTGCAGGTGAAGAGGTGCTCTTTCACGGCTTCATCTGTGACCAAAAACGCGGTTGTGTGCAGCGCTCATTTTGGACAGGAGGATTATGTTCCTGGCGGAGCCCGCCCGCCCTCACACGTACCCCTGGCTTGCAGCCCCGCACATACCCCCGTGGCTTGGGAGGCCCGAGCCCGAGCCGGCAGCGTGACGGTTGATGGGCAGTGTGAGGCATGTTATGTCTGGTCTGGGGGTCAGATTCTCCACCAGAGCCCAGAAGGCATCCACCTCCCTGCAGCACATACTCTCCACAGCTGAGGACATGGCCTGGCAGTTCCCACACAAGCACCTATCATACAAAACATCAGGAAATCTTCGTATCTCTCTCTCTCTCCCCTGCGAACGTCAATACACCATAATGTGGAGTTATAACACAAACAGCAAGATACGTTTAATACAAGCTGATATTTGCGCATTAGTTTCTGTTATGGGTAAGTAGCATTAGTTATCTAATACTGGCAGAACTATTGGTAGCTTTGTTCCAACCAAATACGTGATGGCAAACTTAATGTTGTGATGTGAACACAGCGTTAGACATCGTTAGCTGTTGTTAGCTAACGCTGGTCGCTCACCAAGACACCTGCCCAGTTCTCCACTGGTTCTCCTCACACCACACCCCTATTTCTCTCCTGTGGCCATTATTTCTCCTAACCCTGATCTGTTCCAGGGCCCGTATTCACAAAGATTCTCAGAGTCCTCTCAGAGAGCTCCTAACTTAGCCTTAAAATTCCTAGCAAGGAATCTTAGCTTAAGAGTGATTCAAGAAGTTTGTGAGAACAACTCTGAGCAAGGAGGGGACATAAACGTTTATCTTAGTATGGAGGTGTGGTCGACCCCGTTGCTAGGTATGACACAGTCTTCTAAAAGCTGTGATTGATTGTTACAAAAAGTAAAAAAAAAAGCGCTCCTAGTAATGAATGGACAGTGAAATCAACCGATCATAGAACTTAGACTGTATTAAGAAATGTGTAATCATGAAAATATTTATGTCGTGATGATGAAACTAAGCAAAATTAAATGAATTGCTACACAGCTTCAAAATGTTTGAACGTAGGCTACCTCATTCACGTGCCGATTATAATATTGATTTGCTTATTGTTATGTTTACTCGCCATGCTGGTAATTTTACTACTTAATCTATTTGATATTAATGCTGGATGCAGACTCAGCTGTCAACAATTACTGTGATTGCTGGCCTCCTTGTTTAAAGCAGTTTGATTTGGCAGAATGACCAAAACAATGAACGAAATGGAGAAAAAAAGAATGCGAAAGCCCAACTAGACAGAAGAGCAGTGTCTGCTGTTGGCACAGCTCATGGAGGATAAAAAAGGAGTTTTAAGAGGGAAATTCAGTCCCGGGATCACGGCACAAGGGAAGAGGCAGACTTGGGAGCACATTGCCCGACAAATCAATGCGTTGTTCCCTCTCCTCGCACAAGCGCTGAGTATGAGAAGCGCTAGTACGTGCAGCATTCCAAAGCGGGCGTTATTGCATTACTACGCTGGGTGGGAAAAGTAAGCTCATCCATGATGAGGTCAACCACAACCATTATCCCTGCACTATCAAGCTGGTAGCGTCTTATTAAATCACTGTTGTTCAATATATGGAGAATATCTCTCCTTCCTCTCTGTCTTTCCGCCATCTTCTCTGTTTAAGACACTCTTAGGCTTCTTAAAAGTCCTCCTCCATCCTCTTAACAGTTTTTATTTGTTTATTTGTTTATTACAGATCCCCATTAGTCCTCACTGCAGTGAAGACTATTCTTCCTGGGGTCCAAGAATTTACATTTCAAACTTAAAACATAATCCAATGAAATTATTACAATCCAAATATAACTAAATCTAAACAAAAATGATCTGAGATGCAATGGAATTCAGCCCTTAAATTGTTGAAACCAACCAGAAACCAAACAACAAAAAATTATTCCATTTTACACACTCAGAATTTCAGAATAGCAGAATATCAGAATGAACCAACCAACTAGAAACTGACTTCCTTGCTAAGTACTGCTTCTCTTAATTTATTTTTGAATCTTGCTTTGTTATTTGTCATAGTTAGATGTAGTGGAAGCTTATTCCAGTATGTTACTGCTCTATACATTGTAGTCCTCTTTAGTGCCTTAGTTCTTGGTTGAGGCAGTCCAAGTTCCCTGGATCTTGTTATTCTTCTTAAGGAATCTTGCTTTCCTTGCAATCTCACCATTCTTTTGTGTCAGGTGTTCATTCAGGTATACCTTTGTTCCCTTCAGCTTTTTTCCCTGGCGCAGCAGGTCCATCTTATGCTTCCTACTGAAAAACCTCAGGATGACAGCAGGATTGTCCGTTTGATTCACTCTTCTGGATTGTCCCTCCTCAGCCTTTTGCCTCTTGCGGGACAGGGGATGACAAGCCTCAATATTATTTCTGTCAATGCTAATGTTCTTAGAGTGTAGGAATGCCACCACCTCCTCCTCCACTGTGATTCTCTCCTCCTCACTGGTCTCCATGTCATGTCCGAGGGCCTTTTCACCTTAGGAGCTCTCTTAAGGCCTAAGATGCTTTGTGTATAACTTTTATCTTACCAAGGGAAAATTCTTCAGTTCAGGATTCAGTTTATACCGTGATATGAATTTTGGGTCATACCGCCCAGCCCTACATCTAGACAGCATGGAGATATTGGTAATTTGTTTTTAACAATGATTTATTGGCTCCATAAGTGAAAAACTGATGTTTAAAAATGTCATTTTTGCAATTGTTCGCATGAGAGCGAAATTAAAAATGCTGGAAAAAAATTCAGTTTTTGAGATAAAATTCTGATATTTTCCAAACATCATCTACCATGACTCCAAAATTTTGTTATTTTTTTAATGAACATTGAAAATATATTTAGCAAGAATTTGCAAGTATATGTTTACAATACCGTTTATAGTCAAACATTTTGATGCACTGTAGGCTCAATTTTCAATAAATCAAAAATCTGTGTGGATCGTTTGTGTAAGACAGTCTGAAGATGCTCTGTAGCAAGTTTGGTGTCAATTGAGCAAAAATTGTGGGAGGAGATAGGTTTAAAGGGACATTGTGTAACATTTTCAGTTGTTTATTGGCAAAAATTGATATCTGCATTCATAAAAATGTCATCACTGGTGTACTATTACCTCCACCAATAATCTGACTTATTCTCGTAGAAGGAAAATTTAGGATTTGTTTGTACATTGTGCGGGTAAGCAGTCTGTGGGGTTCCATTACAGTTCGCCATCTTGAGAATACACCCGCCAGCAAGGGACATAAAGCACCGCCTTCTGCGTTTTCGTTGAGAGCCAGGCCAGCACTGCGTGACTGAGGAGCCGAAGGAGAGGAGCAAGAGGCGCTTTGCTACTACCCTGGCAAATTTGAAACAAAGTCCCACTGTTTGAGCATAATGCAGGATCATGTATATGCAGCATCATGGGAGACGGAATCCTTGTCGCCAAGAAAGCGCAAAAGGGAATAGAAAAGGCAGCGTGACTGGCGAATTAAAAAAAACGAAGGCCCACATCCAGGTAGCCTTTCCCAGGTAGAGAGAGCTGCTGAGCGAGGATGGTAATACAACCACAGGCCAGCGCCGCTGTCGGCTGTTAGCCCGTGTTAGCGGCCAGTCGCTAACAGCCTCATCCCTCTCCTCGCATCACTGCGCCGCCGTTAGCCGTTAGCCGCCGTTAGCGCTCGCCTGTGATTGTATTACCTTTCTCCTTCAGCAGCTCTCTCCACCTGGGAAAGGCAACCCCAGTGCTGACCCTTGTTTTTTTAATTCGCCGGTCACGCTGCTGTCACGCTGCAGCTTGTATCAAACGCTTTTGGTACACAGCGGCTACAGTTGTTGCAATACGTGTTTGAAACAGTGAGGCGCTAGAGTGCGCCATCTGTTTGAATGCAATATGTGATTTCAACATTAGATGGGAAAATTCCTACACACTGTGGCTTTAAGAAGTTTTACAGTTTTTGAAAAAAAAAAAAAAAACAGTGTTCAGTGTCCAGAGTGATGGACTTCATAATTTGCAATAGGTTTAAATGTACAAAATGTCTTCAGTATTGGGACTACATTTTGGTGAAAGTTGCAAATCTGTAGCACATATGGTTGATTTGTTGTGAATTTTCAAATTTTTGAACTTTAGAGGCTTGCTGTAGCGCCACCATCAGGACTATCGGCCTGTTTTTGCAGCTGAGGCAATCTGGCATGGGACTGGATCTTTGTGCAAAGTTTGGTGATTTTTCCTGCATGGGAAGTAGTTTTTCCTCGGAAAAAGAACATGCAGCAAGACAATAGGCAGGCTAGCTTAGGCTGCCCGGACCCTAATTAATGTTGAGTGAAAGTACAATATTTCCTCCTGAAATGTAGTGGAGTAGAAGTTTAAAGAAGCATGTAATGGAAATACTCAAAGTACTAGTATGTCAAAACTATACTTGTTGCATGCATGTCTGCACAGTGTTATATTTCCACAGCTCCCTCTCAGTAAATATCATACAGAATGTACTGGACGACAAGAGAGTTGCAAAGCTTGAATGGGTTGATTGGGTTCTGGAAGTGTGTGTTACGGCAACTGCGCAGGGTTCGCATGACCTGTGGTGGTGGGGCCCAATGTGATATTTTTCATGACGGCGAAAATCCCTGGCAGTGTCCCTGGCCACAGATTACTGTATGTTCCCTTTGACCGCCAAATCAGCAGCAACATCTCAAATGCATGATTAAGTTGTCTGTGGACGGTATGCAATTCATTCTGCAGGAGGCGAACTCGGAGGTTTGAAAATTATTGCTAATAAAGCCACATACTGCAAAGATACTGCTCTGAAACACATGACAGTTTTGATAAATCAAAAAGAAAACAATCCTCCAGCTATGGTAACACACTGTGACGCTCATCTTGCCTGCTCTCCTGCCACTCCTGAGCACAGGCCACCTTGACAGCATCCTCCATGTTGTTGACTCTCTTAAGGGCATCAATGGCGTTGAATTCGATGCCGTAACCATCTGTGTGTTGGATGCGCAAGAGGTTGTCCCCAAACAGCATCTCTGGGAGAGAGGGCATGTTCATCTCCTCGGCTAACCTAGAAAGACAAAAAAATAAAATGCTAGCTACTCATGACACTTCTCGATGTTAGTTTTTTAATGTGTGAGTGTACTTTGCCCTGGTCAGTGCGGCAGATTTAATCTTCTCTCAATAATGTGTGTAACATGATTGGTCTGGACATGTGCAGGGTGTGTTTTATGCATTATGGCTCATGGGCTGCTTTGGTTTGTACTGCTATATGTAATTATTTTACAAATATTTGGTGTCAGATCAGCAATTTATTTATTTATTTATTTAACCTTTATTTAACCAGGTAAAAGACCCATTGAGATCGAGATCTCTTTTACAAGGGGGACCTGGCCAAGAGGTCAGCAGCCCACGTCACAATAAATGACAGACAGGCAATAAACAATATGATAGAGCAGCCAATAACTAAGGTCAAAGGTTGACATTTAAAGTGCAGCAGTGAAAGTCACAATAACAATTTTTAAAAAATTTAAAAACATAAGCACTGTTCCAAGGTCGAAAGAGCGAAAGTTCTCCAATGGAATAAGCTCCGACATTTTTAAATCAGACTGGAGGGTATTCCACGCTGATGGGGCAGCAAATCTGAAAGCTCTTTTGCCCTGTTCAGTCCTGACACGGGGGACAATCAGGTGAATGATATCACCAGAGCGTAAGGCAAACCAATGGCTGCTGGAGCTCACCCACCTACCTTCAGTTCAGCAGCCTCTCAAACCTAATTTTGCAAAGTGTTCCATCTGTCTATAAGCATGCTATCAAGACTGGCCCAACCTGTTCTCCTCCGGGGGAAACACTACAGGAAACAGAACCAGTACTGAGCTCTGTAGGTGTAAAGGGGTACAGGTTTGCTAAACTTGACCTATACAGTACTTTGATAAAGTCACCATGGTTTTGGCTGCACAACTGCATATCAGAAAATAATTTTATGCAAACTTAAGACTAGAATAAAAAATAATGATCTGCTGTGTTGGAATGCATAACCTGAGTAAAAGCTGAACCAACTGGAGCTCCCAACAGATTTTAACAAGTAAAAGGTAGGAGACATATACATATCTGCTAACTAGGGGTGGATGACATGGAGAAAATCAAATATGAAAATGTTTTTGACCAAATTGTCAGTTGACGAAACAAGCAATGTCTGCTTTCAGGGCAAAAGCCACAGTAGCTCTCCTAATTGAAATATAAGTGCCTGCATGGACAGCAATGTTTACAGTATGCTTTTCTGTAAGTCTGAATGAAATGAATCAGTTCTCTGTTTTATCAATATTCCTGGATTTGATTGTGTTTGTATAAGCCATGTGGTCATGGTGACATAGACGCTGCTCTCGCTGCTCTAATTTAGCCTGCCGGCTACGATACCCCTCAGATGGTATGCAGACTCCACCTACTTGGCACACCGCAGGCACACGCAGGTGTGGTAATGGTGCGCACCCACACACAAAAAGACTCAAAAGCATGATCCGTCACACACACTCCTCCAACCATCCAGATCACCTTCTCCTGTGTGAGGAGGCGAGGCATGATTCTCATCTGCAAGGCTCCAGACAGCTACTGTATTTAGTCAAATTTTGTGACCATTGAGCACCACTGCGACTTGCAATTATTATTAATATATGAACTGGAGAGCTGTCAGCTTGTTTCCAGCTTACAGTAAATAAATTCTCAAGTTTAAAGGTGCAGCAGCAACAGTTAAAACCAAGGAAAATATAAAACAAGGAATAGTCATGATGACAGTGACAGTGTTGTCAGTGTTGTGTGACAGTGGAGTCAATGGGACGGGCACTGAAAATCATACTTTAAACTGCAGCAGCTGCATCTCAGCCTCTGCTGAACAGAGCTATGATCTGTTTGGAGACCAAAAACAAGGAGCATGAATACACATGTTTACATAAAAAACATCAGTCAACATCACGTAACGTGTATTTTTTAATCTGGTGGAAGGATTTTTCAGTCAAAGTTAAAACAACAAAAATATGACAAGTAGTGTGATTTGCAGTGCTCTCCCCATTCATTTCAGTAGTACTGATACTAAAGTCTGGCTCCTTCAGTGCTGTCACTGTAATCATGACAATTCATTCTTTTACATTTTCCTTGCTTGAGATGAGCCAGGTGCTTCAAAATAAAAGCACCAGTGGTTCTGTTTTGAACCAACTGCTCTGATTTAACTTTACTGTAACAGTATAACTTTATTACAACAATACTTTATTTAGCCTTATTATGACAGTAGCTACTTTATCTAACTTTCTTTTAACTGTAGTTCATTAAAAAAATAAATTTTAGTAGTCTACACTACGTAAGAGGAGATTTCAAAAAATTGTGATACATACTGTGTATCATAACCTAAAATATTGCAATATTATTTTTAAGCCATATCACCCAGCCTTATGATATCCATATCATATGGATATACTACCCAGCCCTATCTGCTACCTACTGTCAGAGGAACATCTCACCGTTCAATGTCTTTGGATTTCATGATGTGGTTTCTGGCAGCAGTCACTTTCCATGGTCCAAAGGTGAAGTCCTGCTTACTGCTCTTGAAGCCATGCGACATCATCGTGGACAGAGAGGCCAACATCAACTAAAAAAAGAGATCACCAGCAGACATTTCAAAAGTGTTGTCTGTTAGTTGTCTGTCATCACTTTTGTAGGAAAACACTGAGTGTGAGGGGTTAAAGTCAGGGCTCTGCGCAGGCCAGTCAACTTTCTCCACACCAAAGTAGGAAAAGTGGGCTCATGCACAGGGCACAGAGAGGGACCTTGCCTGCTGAGTTTGCACTAACTGCATGTTAGTGTTTCTCATTTACATCAGCATGTCACAGTTAACAGGGCCTGTTAAAATACAGAACTTCTGCCATTCTGGCAACGTCTGGGGGTAGCGAAAAAGCAGGTCTAAAAACATTTCAAATACTACTGTTAATAGTATAATCCAGGACACTGCTGCTAGGCTGTTAACCAGGTCTAGCAGGTCAACCCACATCACTCCCATTTTAGCTTCTTTACACTGGCTTCCCATCAGATTCACGACTCACTTCAAGATACTTGTTCTTATGTATAGAGCCCTCCACGGTCAGGCACCTGAATACATCAGTGATCTCCTCCATCCATATATTGTCAGTAGGTCCCTTAGATCTCCAAAAAAGGACCTACTGGCGATCGAGCATTTTAAGTAGTAGCTCCAACACTATAGAATTCTCTTCCATTAGGTTTACGGTATGCGGTCTCTTTAGAATTTAAAAAAAAACAACAACTTAAGACCCATCTCTTGAAAATGGCCTTTGTCCCACCCTAAATTGTCTAGTGCTTATTCCCTGGTATGTTTGTGTTTGGGGGCATCAGTAGCCTGTATTTGCTCTATGTTTTACTTTCTTTTTAGTGCCTTGCTTCATTTGTTATATTACCTTCATTTTTATTGACTGCATGTTTCATTGTTTGATTGCTTGATTGTATTTTGTGAAGCACTTTGTGAATTTCATTTCTGTGAAAGGTGCTATATCAAATCCATTTTTATTATCATCATTATTATTATTATTATTATTATTATTATTACCATTTCATGTAGTTAATCCAATCGGTTCATAAAGTGTTTTCCAAATGCTCTCTTCAGCCTCCACAGAGGTATGGCGGAAAACACAAAGAAAGTGACTTTGTGACTGTACTTTACTTATCACAGTAGGAGGGTGGCTGGGGTATGACTTCATGTTTTGTTTTGTTTTTTAAATCTATTTTTTAAATTCTCATTATTATTATTATTATTATTACTCTTAATATCATGACCTTCCCCAAAGCTACAACTATTTTCATTAAGCCTCTCTGAGTGACTGGAAGAAAATACAAGACCCTTCCTCCACCATCAATAACTATTTCACAATGTCTGGTGATGAGAAATGATGTGATTTAAGATATTTTTAAAGAAAACCTGCCTTTCAAACCCACTTGCGGGTTCTGGGGCTCTAAGGATATTTTAAATAAATACAAAATACTGTCATTTAATGTTGAATGTACCTCCCACAAGCCATACCAAAAGACATGATTCCCTCTCCAGTGTTAGAGAAATAGTCAAAGTGCCTCCCCTATTTTGCACAGCCCCCTCCTTCCTCATAAATAAAAAACGGTCCCTTAGCCTAATCATTTGGTCATTGACAATGTTACCGTTAGGTGGTTAGCTTCGTTAAATCCAGCAGACATTCATGTTTACCCTATTCAAACTTTCGAAAGAATAAGGCTAACGTTAGTTGCTGACGTTGGTTCTTTTGTTTTGTTTTGTTTTTTCTTCACCCATGACACCATTATTCAAATAAACCTATAAGAATATTGGATTATTGGACACTTGCTTCGGTGTATTGGTACACATTTAAGCAACAAACAAAACAAAACAGAAAAACACCAGATGCAACTGGAAATTTGTTTTCTTGTAGTTTAGGAGCGCACGCTATGTATTAACGGTGACAGTTGTCTTATGTATGATCACATCGGAGGGATGAACTGCTCGCTTCCTCCTTTGCTGCTCTGGCCGCTGGTTGAACAAGACAGACAGCCGTCCATGACTAGAATGACTCTAAGTGACTAGAACTATGTGTTGAAACGTGCAAAGCGCGAGAGAAAAATCTATTTACCTTGGTGTTGTTGTCAACTATTTGCTGTCATGGAGGCTACTGGAGTGCGCCAGTATAAATTGTCCGGATATGTTTGCTGCGTTCACGCTTGGTTCCGCTATGTGTTGGCGTGTCCGTCAGATTTCTGGGGTCCGTCCCAAGTCTCTTATTTTTACAGGCTGCATCCCAAGTCCCTGGCTGCGCCCGAAAGGCCCACTGGCATACTGCATACTACGCACTACCACTAGATACTACTCTTACCTACTAAACAAGTTGGGTCCATTCGGACATACTAAAAGATTGATGGGAAAACGCTCCATCTGCTGGCAGAGCAGAGGTACTGCTCTGCCAGCAGATGGAGTGCTTATGAAAGCACCCTATCTGTTGGCAGAGCAGAGGTACTGCATCAAAATCTGAACGCACCTGTGACTATTGAAATTGTCCAAAAATGAAGTTGGCCACTCTTCACCCACCAGCAACATGTCTGCAAGCTCTCTCATGCCTCTTAACATGCAAAATGCTAGGCGTAGGCGAGCCATAATAATTAATTCACTGCCACAGGTAAGCAATGAACTGACATGCCACACTCAAAAGCCTAAACTTTGCACTTTGAAGATCCTTTATATTGTTTTTGAAATAATGCAACCTGTTATGGTGATGACAACCATCATCACTTCTCATAAGTGTCATAACGCTAACATCATGTGTCAATCAAGTGATTAGTTCATTCAGGGGCGGACTGGGACTAAAAAACAGCCCTGGACTTTGACTCGGCCCAGCCCACAACAACCGGTGCGTGGAAAGTCATCAGCCCCAAACACAGGTGTCAAAATACTTAAATCTTAACACGGTACCATACCTTTCAAATTATAGCAATAGCACCGATGTTGGCTAGATGTTGTGTTAGGAGCAGAGTGTAGAATACTCACTGAGAAATAAACACAACAAGACATGGTATGAGTCTCATACCATGTCTTGTTGTGTTTCAGGCAGTCACCTGCATTGTATTGTTCAGCAGAGAGACATCTGGACTGTGTCGTTTATTTCTCAGCGAGTATTCAAGTTAAACTGTATAATTACAGCCTCTTAACACTGTGATTTATCATAACTCATAGAAGCTTCGCTCTCTAATCGCCTTTGTTTTTTCCCTCACCTTCTCAGCCCCACCCTTTTCTTTCCGTTTTTTGGATTAATACCAGTATCCATATTGTTATCTTGCACGCGGTCCCTCCCATCTGCACCTGCTGCACACGGCCGCTCGATTTGCGTGACATATGCGCTTCCTTCTTCTTCAATTTGATTGGCGGCCGGCCAGCTCATAGATGTCTATGGGCCGTCCTGCAGTACCGGCCGTTCTGTGATTCTCCAGAACCTCCAGATGGCCAGTCCGCCCCTGAGTTCATTGAATATCAATATGTAGATACAGCATTTCCACCAGCACATTCTGTCATGTGTGTAGGCTGAGTCACTTTGAACACCTGTCACTTCACACAGTACAATGACATCCAATAAAACTGCTCTGCCATGATGTACTTTCATTATGCCAAACTTAATCATCATTTGTTTTAACAGTGCTAGTATTTATTATTATCATTACTTGTTTTATTATTGTTGTTTGTTGTTGTCTTTTGAATGTCAAATGAATGTTAATGTCCAATATCAAACTAACTTTATATCGGTATAAAACAGACCGCTTTGTTCATAATCATAATAGAAGAAATATATTTTTGACCAATGAAAACTGTGTGTGTTGCTAATTGTATATTTGTGCAACTTAAATCTTTTGCACATAATGAAGGAGGCGTACAGACCTGTGCAGCCACAACAATGCGACAATATATAAGTAATGTTACAAAGTGTGCGTGTAGTTACATCTGTATTGAAGCGCTGCTTCAGCTGCCGGCTGCCATTGCTCCGCCATGATGTTTTGAATCTTGCCAGGCAGCGACCACGTTGCATTTAAATAGGAGACGGGTGATGGTGGTAACATGCCGCGCAACGTCTACAATGAAGAAGAATACGAAGAAGAAGCCTGTGGTGCATTTTGGGTAAGTAGTAGCCCTTCAGTATGCTGTGCCATCATACTACAATGTAGGCGTATTTAGTAGGGGTGGTAGCATACTACTCCTCCCTACTACGGTTTTGGACATACTACATACTAATTTGGTCTACTACAATCCATACTACTTGGCCTTTCGGACGCAGCCCCTTATTTTATACTGCTATACAGCCTGATTTATGGTCCTACGTTGAATCAACTACATTGCTACGTCATTGCCGTGACGCCATCCTTGCCGTGACGCCATTGTGAACCCTTCGAACTTCTCCGTCACTCCGTTTCGTTGCGGTGCAATTCACCACCAGAGCGGTAAGGGGCTGCATTCCTTTCCTGAATGGTTATCATCGTCTCTAGTTGATTCTTTGCTTCTGGCTTTTACGGTCACAGAGAAATGAACGCGGCGGCGACAGACGGCTCTGTATCCGTATCCGTATTGCATGTGGAGCATAAATGGGCCTTAATACTGCAACATCTACATCGCAACAGAAGATGTCTAAAGATGGCAGGGATGGCGCAATCTGGAAATACAGAACCACAAATGCGTTGCTACCAAGCAAACCAATCACAGCCCTCTTGGTCTGTGCTGGGCCTGTGTCGCCTCGATGTGTAGTTACATTTTTGGGGAGATGCACGTCAAGCTACGCCAGGGGCTACGGTGAGCCTTCTGCGTAGCCACGTACCCTACGACGTAGCAACGTCGTTGATTTAACACAGGACTTAAAGCCTGATTTATGGTCATAACTCCTGACTTGAACCAGAAGTCGTTTGAGGTCCACCATCTTTAAGGCCATCTCATATCTCTTATTCCTGCCAGTAAGAAGTTAGCGTTTGGAGTTAGGAGGGATCTGTTAGGTGCGATGAGTAAGGTAACACGAGAGGTTCCTAACAGGAAGTCTTTTCCAGCTTGAGGCCATGACGTATAAATACGCGCCCCCTACGTCTGGCTCACTTGAACGAGATGGCAGAGAAACAGTGCAAGTGTACCTGTTACATGCATTCTTTGCAGTGAAACGCTGAAATTCACATGCCTACGTGACTACAAAAAATAACGTTATTGATATTCCCTGCAAGACTGTCAAGTTTATTTCATTCACAACCGGTTGCGTTGTTCTGCGGACTGTCGGTGATGTGTGGCTGTTGAATGTGCAGCTCATGCCCAGAACCACACCTGTTGATATAACACCAGGCGCGCACACACACACACAAACACATTTGTCCATCATTAATTGTCCTGCATGTCATGTCAGTGGAATGTTTAATAGCTTGTAGGTAATATTAATTAGCCTATTAATATTAATTAATATTATTACTTTCATTAATGTTGTTGTAAACTACTGTCTGTCCTGCATCTCTCCTCTCTCTCTCTCTCTCTCTCTCTCTCTCTCTCATTTTCTGTCTCATTGTGTCATACAGATTACTGTGTGGTATCTGACATGCCATGTTTAGGGTCTGTTATGTTCAGTTAGGGGCCCAGGTCAAGACTTTATCACAGCCCAGGTCAAGGATTGATAAGACAGGTTGAAAGGTTGGATTCCATCTAGATTGTCTCTCTGTCACTTGTTTCATTTTGTCTCAAAGTTCATCAAAACAACCAAACTTATATAAGCAGAATATTTGAGACTGTGATTCAGAGCAGTTCATATTGGCTTCGAACCCTCTCTCAGGCAATCCTAGGTGCTTGATTTGATGCTGTACGTCTTGTAATAAACCTTTCTATATACAAGCAAGATGGAGTCAGCGGAGTCTCCTTCATCACCTTCACATCATCGCTATCTCATAAACAACAACTGTTAATTTATCATGTTGATCTGTTCTGTATGACATCTATTGCACGTCTGTCCATCCTGGAAGAAGGATCCCTCCTCAGTTGCTCTTCCTGAGGTTTCTACCGTTTTTCCCCCGTTAAAGGGTTTTTTTGTGGAGTTTTTCCTGATCAGCTGTGAGGGTCCAAAGGACAGAGGGATGTCGTATGCTGTAAAGCAGATTGTGATTTGTGATATTGGGCTTTATAAATAAAATTGAATTGATTGAGGCAGACTGACAGGTCTGATATGTCTTATTCACTTAGCAGCTGACTTGCTGAATGATGGTGAGTGGATTTAATAATAGTGATAATAATGATGATGATAATAATAATAATGATAATGATGCTCATCACAGTGACAGTGGCAGGGCTACAGACCCTTCTTTAATTGCCACAAACTTCGGGAAATGACTCAATAACAATGGTAATACATGCAAAACTGTGTGACCAAAGTCATGACAGGTGTGGGGGGTACGAATGTAATGGGACTTGGGATGTACGCCAAACGCTGGCTCCGTTATGCAGCAGATCCAGGAATGGACGTCACTTCACGTGATGTTTCAGTGGAAAGGACCATAGATATATATATACGATGCTGCATTCAACGGTGCTCCTCATTGGAGCAATACGTCAGCGCCACCACCATCTTGCCCAGGTGAAGTATCAATCAACTTTATCAATCAACTTTATTTGTAGAGCGCTTTTCCTGTACGGACATGCAACACAAAGTGCTTTACAGAATTAAAAACAATTAACACAATTAAAGAAAGAAAAACAATTACAGAGAAAGCCCCTCCCTCCCACCCTCCATACTAGACACACACACACACAATCACACACAATAGGGAGACATGGCATGGCACTGAGGATCAAGGAAACGCCACCTTTGGGGTCGTCCACACTGGGAGTAGCCGCAGGCCGTGCCATCGGGGGGACCAGCACCCAGGCCCCCCAACTCCGACAGACAGGTGGACCCCCACATCGAAGGGAGGAACCCCCAGCCAGCCGGGCCGAAGGGACCCAAGGACAGCACCCCCACTAGCAGACCTGACAGAGCTCCCAGTGTGGAGGACCCCCCTGAGGAAACACTGGAGTTAAAAGCTAAAAACTAAAAGCATAAAATAGGACTAAAAGAATAAATAAAATAAAATAAATACAGTACCAAAAATAAAATACGTAAGATTATAAATAAAATAGAATAAATACAGTACCAGTGATAAATAAAAACAGAAAATTATTAAGATTAATATCATCTTAAAAAGCAAGATGAAAGTATGTAGGTAAAGTAACAGTAATAGTTCTACAACACATTTAAACTAAACTTTCCCCATGTAATAAATATTCTTTTTTCTTACTAGATGTACAATGCCCACCATGATGTCATTTAATTATTAATTTTGACTATAAATGTTTATTCACATTTCACACAATGTGCAAAAAATAGTGTATCAGCAGGGTTGTGCCAAGCTGCAGTGTAGTTACACATTCTGATTAACAAATGTTGGTTTTGTACGAGTGAAAATAAATGACTTAGAGCTGCATGTTTACACAAAATTTTGCTTTAATTTCATATGTATGTGATAGGTAGGATTTTGGCCTAGTAAGGCCATCATCCAGTTTCATCCTCTCAGGGAGGTTCCACCCCCTGCCTCTCCATTAGCGGGCACACACCTGGAGACTATTCTCATTAAGGGAGCACTCAGGATGTCTCTTGATGCATTTTCTGTCCAGGGTGGCTGAGGAGCATGTTAGTCTCCTGAAGGTATGATCTGAGGCTACTCGTTTTAACTTTGTGTTTTTATTGATCAGTTTTACTTTGTTTTTACTACAGGCATTTTAAGCCACCTGTTGCCCAGACCCTGTAGGCCCGGTTAAGCTAAGCTCACCACAGGGATGAGACTGAAAGCCAGTATCCTGAGGTGAAAGTTATTACCTGGTCAAGCTGTGAAACTTAACACATGTATGTTGTTTGCCTGTCATAACACTGGTTTACATTGCAGTTACCTTAAACATCCAGTCATTGCATGAGCGGGAGCCAGATCTGGGTTTGATTATATACTGCATTGTCGAGGTAAATATGAAGTGCAGGGTATTTAGAAACGATAAATGTTGTAGTTCTGTAGCTGTATGTATTAATTGTTTTAAATTCTTGTTTTAAGGTTGTATAGCCACTGCTGTTTTGCCTGCCGGACAAACTGTTGCCAGTTATACCTTGCTTTTGTATGTGAATGTTTACCATTCGACTCAGCTACAGGTGTATGGGCTGTTTGTAAATGTTTTGCCAAAGGCTCGGTCTTGTTAAGAGAGTTGCAAATTTTTGTGCTGTGATTTATCCCAGCTTCTGACCGTCTTTTTGTCTCCTCTTCCTCTCGTGTCCTGCTAGACAGACAGGGTGGTGGACTGTGGGCGCCCCTTCACTGCATGTGGTGGTGTGTATCTAACAGCTGTGTGCACCAGTCTAGTTCAGCCTTATTGAGTGTGTGTGTGTGTGTGTGTGTGTGCGTGTGTGTGTGCGCGCATAAATGATTTGCTGTGCTTAGGTGGCTATGCACCAGTGTGAGTGTGGCGATGTCCAGGCCTTTTGGGAGCACCCAGGTAACCCCCCCTACATGTCTGGCTCTTGTAGTAATGGCTGTGCTTCTTTTCTCCTTTTTAGCGTTTGTGCCCTATTGGCATTTTTGTCCTCGTACCACCCCTAGTACCGTTGGTGTAACATCTACCCTATTGCTTGAGCTTTTATCGTGTTTCATGAATAAACATAGCATATATGTTCAATAAATTGCCTTTCCAGTCAAAGGTTATGGCTCTGTATTTTATTTATTGTGGGGAACCTGTGGTAACAGTTCATTAATTATTTGGGGCTTTAACCCCTCACCACTTGACTCGGTTACATGTATAACACCACAGTGCGCATGGGAGCCTGGACACAAACTGTTTACATTATTAGGTCATATTTACAAAAACTACAGTGTATAGTAGCTAGTATTTTTCGAAGTCTGCCCAGTCCTGTCAGAGTCCTTAGGTCTGAAGAGACAGCTGCAGATGACTGAGGAGTCACTCGGGACAAAGTCCTTTCTCCTCACTGCTGCTACCCGTGCCCATCTCCTGTCTGTGTTTTTTGGGAAACTACACATAGAATAAGTGTGTCAGAAAAACACAGTTCCACACAATTTGTAGTTACAATTCAGGCCACAAGTTAACTACTAACATTGTAAGGGAACAGCTTCGGTGATGATACGCTGGCTGTGCATAAGCTGGCCTAATCCTCCGGTCAGGGAAGACGCAGCAACTTTTCTCCTTTAATGGCTTTATTGACTTGTTTCCAAAATAAACAGGACACTGTAGCATTTGTGTGTGTGCGGTTTGTGATGTCTGCAAAGACAACAATAATAACAGTATTAATAATAATTAACCTACAGTGGCAGTAATGTTAGAATAAACTGAATTACAATTTACATATATAACGTGTCATACTCAAAATCACCAGTAGGTGGCAGTGTAAGACCATGAATAGCACAAAAGCCTGGCGCAGCAGGCAGGTCACGTGACCAAACTAAACTGAGACAGCCCTGGTAATTACTGGTCTGTCACGCAAGCACACAGTACAATAGCAGCCCTAATGAGCAACACGGCCAATAAACAACGACAGAAATAAACGAATGCACGGTAATTAGCGATGTTACATGCCGGGCCGTTCGCGTTTCACGAAGCTCTGTAAACATGCTACATGGTAAGCTATACATGGAGCTTATTAACCTGGTAATATTAACAACTCTCGTTACATACAAAATATAAACAACATCCGCTTGTCATATAACTTACATCATCACCGACGCACACTGTCGTACTGTACAAAAGGGACAAAGGAGAGTGCTGCCGATCGGACTAGTTAACAACACAGAAAGCTATCGAACACACACTGCGCATGCGCAGAACAGTCCATAGTCTCTGCATGGAGCAGCTTGCTGTGACGTGGGCTCCTCACAGCACGGAATTCACAACAGCCGCCCCCACATTCATTCATGAATGTGTAGAAGAAGTACAAGTCCCTGCTGTTGTTAAGAGACCCTGGTGACTGTGTCATCTTCAGGCATCTTGTGGAGTGGTACCAGCTTGGTAACCGGACGAGTGTAAATGGTCCCTTTAATGTTGACATCCGCGGAACGAACTGTCCCATCGTCGTCGGGGTGAACTTTGGTGACCTTTCCTATGGGCCAGAGCGCCCTGGGAAGCTGGGGATCCACTACCATAACCACTTGGTCTGCTGAGGTCAGCCGTAGGGGTCCTCCATTTCTGGTGGCGCTGAAGGTCAGGAAGGTACTGGCCGGTGAATTGGCTCCAGAACCGGTCTGCCAGGACCTGGCTATGCCTCCAACGGCAGCGGCCTAGAAGATCACTGGAACCATATGCGGCTTGTGGAAGTGACACGTCGTGCCGCCCCATGAGTAGCAAGTTAGTTACGGGATCGGGGTCAGCCAGGTCAAGAAGAGGAGTATCCCAGGGGCTTGGAGTTAAGTATACCCTCTACCTCCACGAGGACAGTTGACAGCACCTCCTCTGATACAACTTGGTCCCGCAGCACAACTTGGAGAGAGGCTTTGACTGATCTTACCTCCCTCTCCCACGCGCCACCAAAGTGGGGTGAAAGAGGAGGATTGAACTAGGAACATAAGATCTCACATGGCTTGCCTCGTCTTGAGATAAACCGACGTAAGGCCAGTAGGAACGAGTCTGTGTCCATGTGTGGCAACAGATCGAGGTGGACACATCTTGATGTAAGACATTTAAATATAATGCCCCAGCGTTTCTCATGCCTCCTTCCGATCGTCACTGTATAGGGCCCAAAGCAGTCGACCCCGGTGGACCAGAACGGGGGTTTGTTGATCCGAAGCCGTGTTGCCGGCAAGTCGGCCATCTTTGGTGCCACAGGGGTGCTTCGCCACAAACAGCATTCTGCACAGTGTTTCTGGTGCTTCTTAATGACCTGGCGACCACGTAGGATCCAGTAATTTCTCCAAATCTCTGCGAAGATTCTCTCGGGGCCAGCGTGGTGCAGACGGTGGTCGTAGTCCTTTACGTAGGCGACCACCAACTCGAATGAGGCCTAGCACTTGGTCGTATTCGGGGCTGAGAGCACTTAGGCGGCTGCCTGAACGGACTGGTTTACCCTGTTTAAGTGCCTTCAGTTCCTCCGGGAAACTGTCGGATTGTATCCTTCTCAGCAGAGTAGTCTCCATCTCGATACGGTCAGCGGCGGACATAGCTGGAGCAGCCGCCCCGTGAAGGGACTGGTAGGTAGCCTGCAGTAGTTCAGTCCATGTACTGTATTTAGCAGGATCAGGCTCATGGCTGCTGGTGATGGAGATGTGACCACAGAAGGTTTGGGCTTTCAACTCATCAGGTTCCTCTGTGTGTACTGAGGGATTCACTGGCCAGTGATCTGGGGACTGATACAGAAACGAAGGCCCTTGACTCCAACGGCTTGGCTGGGATAGTTTGAGGAGAGTCTTCCCACGAGTGATATCATCAGCTGGATTCAAGTCGGTGTTGATGTATCTCCATGATCCGGGTGTGGTGAGGTCCAGTATTTCAGTAACTCTTGTACCGACGAATACTTTGTACTGGTTGGACTCCGACTGTATCCAGCTCAGTACGGTTGTTGAGTCAGACCACAGAACCACAGATTGGATGGACAAAGTCAGTTCGGTCTGTAGCACATTGGCCAGCTGAGCTCCTGTGAGTGCGGCGCATAATTCCAGTCGGGGCATTGTCTGTTGTCACTTGGGTGCGACCCGCGACCTAGCCATGATGAACGACACGGTGATGCGTCCCTCTGGATCCTCCACTCGCAGGTAGGCAACTGATCCATACGCCTTCTCCGAAGCATCACAGAAAATGTGAATCTGCCTCACTGATGAGTTGTTGTCGGCCGCTGCTGGAACATAACAACAGGGGAGAACTATGTTCTGCAACTGAGGGAGCTCACCTTCCCATGCCTGCCACACTGGAAGCAGCTCATCTGTGATGGGATCGTCCCACTGTCTTTCTGTAGCCCACAAAGCCTGGACCAGGACTTTGGCCCGGGTAGTGAAGGGGATTATGTATCCAAGCGGGTCGTATTGCGAGGCAAGCACTCTATACCAGGCGGACTGGCCATCTGGAGGTTCTGGAGAATCACAGAACGGCCAGTACTGCAGGACGGCCAGCGGCCGCCACGCAGTCATCACTGTTTTCTCTTTTTTTTTTTTTCCTTTTTTCTTTTTCTCCCTGATAATCTACTGTTCCACGTCCAGTCCGCTAGGTGGCAGCCTTTAAATTGGATGCCAGTCGGCCCATAGATATCTATGAGCTGGCCGGCCGCCAATCAAATTGAAGAAGAAGGAAGCGCATATGTCACGCAAATCGAGCGGCCGTGTGCAGCAGGTGCAGATGGGAGGGACCGCGTGCAAGATAACAATATGGATACTGGTAATCCAAAAAACGGAAAGAAAAGGGTGGGGCTGAGAAGGTGAGGGAAAAAACAAAGGCGATTAGAGAGCGAAGCTTCTATGAGTTATGATAAATCACAGTGTTAAGAGGCTGTAATTATACAGTTTAACTTGAATACTCGCTGAGAAATAAACGACACAGTCCAGATGTCTCTCTGCTGAACAATACAATGCAGGTGACTGCCTGAAACACAACAAGACATGGTATGAGACTCATACCATGTCTTGTTGTGTTTTATTTCTCAGTGAGTATTCTACACTCTGCTCCTAACACAACATCTAGCCAACATCGGTGTTATTGCTATAATTTGGAAGGTATGGTACCGTGTTAAGATTTAAGTATTTTGACACCTGTGTTTGGGGCTGATGACTCCACGCACCGGTTGTTGTGGGCTGGGCCGAGTCAAAGTCCAGGGCTGTTTTTTAGTCCCAGTCCGCCCCTGCTCTATACACGTTCCTCATAGTGGGCTGCTTGGGTGATACAGGCTGGCATTTATAACCCAGTGTGTCTGTCATGCAGTGCCAAACCAGGCCAAGGGTGGATTCCCTCGGGTCCACTCCTTCAGCGGTTAGCCACAGCTCAGATGTCGTTGATCGCGCCTCAGGCGGGAGGAGAGATTACCTCTGTCTTGTTGGATGCCCACTGCCTGATCTCAAATCCCCCTTTGGCTAGGAGGTCTCTCAGGCAGTCGAGAAGATCCTTTGCCTGCTGTGGGGAGCGGAGTGATTTCAGGCAGTTATCCACATAGAACGAGGTGATTACCGCCTCCAGGAGGTCCTCGTTGCCGCTCTGGTGATCACGAACGTGGCGCTGCACAGCGTAGATGGCACAACACGGACTGCAAACTGTGCCAAATGGCAGGACGCACCATTCATAGATGTCAGGCGACCACATGTTCTCGAAATCTGAGCAGAACCCCCAGTAGCGACAGTCCGAGAGAGGGTCCTGGTAGCAGGTCATCGTTCAGAGCACTGTCCTGGTAGCGAAAGGAGCAGTAGAACACCACCCTTGCCTTTCCATTATGATGTACTAAGTGGTGTGGAATGTACCAGGATTCGGCAGAATGGTTGGCCTCCTCGCTGGTGATCCGCTCAGCGTATCCTGCCTCCACTAACTTGTGGATTTCCTGGTTGTAAACTTTAGCAAGCTCAGGATTGGTTGCCAGACGGCCTTCTGTGGAGCGGAGGAGGGACATCACAGCAGCAGGTGATGTGCAGGGCAGAGCTACTTTCCTCTTTCGAAGGAGAGGCGTTGCGTATCTTGTGACACCATCCACTATTACAATGGTGCTCTTCTCATCAAGCATGGTGAGAGCTGCTTGGTCTTGTTTGGATCTTGTCACTTCCCTTTCACTTTTGAATGGCAAAATGTCCAGCTGCCACGGCGTTGAACATCCTTGTGTAGGTCGGAGCAAGGTGTGTCAACTGACAGGTGAAGGAAGGAGCTCTCACCGGGTGGATGTTGGAGAAAGTTGGTGGGCCCTTGCACTGCCCAGCCAAGTTGGGTGCAGACTGCTACTGGTGCTCCGATGGGTCCTGCACGTACTGGGTGGATTGGAGTTATTAGATGAGGGTGATCAGATCCAATCAGTAGCATTGGCTGCACTTTGGTGAAAGTGTGTAGGGGGACTCCCTTCAAGTGATTGTATTTCTTTGTCAGTTTGTCTGCTGGACATGACCGCTCAGCCAGTTGGAGTTCAGTCGTGGTGAAAGTTTGGCTGATGGAGTGATAGGCACGTGGCTGTGTGTTAGCAGACACCTCCAATGACACTGCCATTCCCTGTAGCTTCAACACATCCTGCCTGATAGTCTTCAATTTGAGTGACTCCACTTCTCCACACAGTCCAAGGTGTTTGGCTGCAGCAGCCAGGATCACAGTGCGCTCAGAGCCGTCATCCAACACTGCATATGTGTTTAATGTTCTTTTACCGCAGCGAAGCAGCACTGGTACCACTTTTAACATGACACGCCCTGAGTGGCTGGCGTGATCCAGAAACACTGCGTAGGTTGGGGCACTGAGTGTGAGAATGTTCAGCTGTGGGTCTTGGGCCACGACTTCATGGAATACCAGCAGGTGTTGTTTGTTGCATGTGGAGCAGAGTTTCTTTAGGCTGCAGTTCTCTGGTGACTGGCCACGTCCACATCTCCAACATTTACCTTTGTCTTTAATCCAGGCGGCTTTCTCCTCTGTAGTAATTCTTCCAAACTCAGGGCAGCCGTTGAGGTAGTGGTCCTGGGTGGTCGTGCAGTATGGACGATAGGGCTTAAAGCGCTCCCTCCTTTTGCCTGTGGGCTGATCCTTCTTTGAGCTTGGCTGGATGTGGGTCCATGGTCGCTGTGGAGAGGTCTGCTGATGTTTGACTGTTGTGGAGTCGCTGCTGAAGTAAACAGAGGCTGGCTCAACCCACTGTGATTTACTTGCTTTATTCTCTCTCTTTGTGGTGCGACTGGATTCAGCTGGGTTGGATTCTGCTGCGCGTCGGGACACCTGGAGCACCTGAGCTTTCATGTCCAGCCATTCAGATGTGTCAGGTAAGGTGTATGTCTGGTCGCTCCCACTGAGGATGATGCCTCTTTTAATGCAGAATTCGGCGAAGCTGTCCCTGTAGATACCCAGCAGCTTGCCTAGGAGGGTGTCTACGTGGGAGCCGCACCACAGTTCAGACTGAGCGGGACCGTCCATGCGGCTTAACATCCCCACCAGTGTGTTTACAGCTGAGGAGAAATCTTCGAAGGCCCTTGCGTTGCCAGGTTTCACGGGAGGAGAGTTCAGTATAGTCTTTAATTCTCCCTGGACCAGCTGCCTTGGCTGCCCATAGTGCTGCTGGAGAGCGTCCATAGCACTGGTGTATGGCGTGGAGTCATGTATGTATCTCTTTGCCATTTGATAGGCACTGGAAAGTTTGAGGTGGTCAAGCAATACCTGGTATTTATAATCTTCAGTTAAGTGTCTGTGTGGACCAAGTAAGCTATCCAGTTCCCTTTTCAGCATGATGAAATCACTCTCCCGTCCAGAACTGAAGAGTGGTAGTTTGGGCTTCGGGATACCGAATGAGGCCGCAATAGCCATCTCTGTAATGGTGAGTGTTGCAGGATTGTTGTAGGAAGAGATGTATCCTGGCGCTGTAGGTGGAGCAACCATGGGTGTGAGCTGTGGGTAGTGTGCAGCTGATTGGGATACAGACTGGTATGGCTGTGGTTGAGCTGCAGGGGGATATTCAGTCTGTAGGAATGAATAGGCTGCTCCTGGATCAGTAGGTGGCTGACAAGGGGGAATAGTACGAGAGTTTGGTCTTGTCCCTTGTTGGTTGAATGGGGCAGGCTGAAATCCTAGCGGTGGTCCAGGTTGAGGAGTGGCCTGATGCTGGACGTACTGAGGATAACTCTGCTGTTGTGCGGTTATGGGGGAGGGCTGCGGCGTAGCTTGAGGCTGTGGAGGTGCAGACTGGGTTGGCTGAGGTGTGTACAGGGCAGGTGGATGTGTCAGCGGGGCTGTAGGCTGATTTGGCAGAAACACTGTTGGCGGTGCCTGTTGAGCTGGCTGGTGCCCCAGCTGGACGTGCTGACCTGCATGCTGGACAGGCAGAGAAGGTGGATATAGTCTCTGGGCAAGCGCGGTGTGGTGAGCTGGCTGAACTGCAGGCAGCTGTGGAATCTCTGGTACTAGTCCAGTTAGGGTAGCTGGACGATGAGTAGACCCACTGAGGTCCAGCGGTTGTGCTGCTACCTGGACGGATGGCTGCAGAGCTCTGGCGGCCTGAGTTGTTGAGCTGAGTTCCCCATGCTGTATGGGCTGTGCTGTAGGTGGGCGAGGCTCACTGTTGTCTAGGAGATGACTGTATCCTCCATCAGCTGATCTCCAACTCATCTGATTATCCAGGAGGGGGGATACTCTGGGCGCTGTCAATTCACTGTGGTGAATATGAGGAAGGCTCGAGTTCCGGAGAGGATATGATGAGTCGAATGGATGCTGCTGAGGGTGAGCTTTACCTTTAACACTGTCCATGGCTGACTGTAGCTGTCTCATCTGCCTAATTATGTCTTTCATGCGGGCTTCCATCCCTTCCAGCCTCAAGTCTTCCATCCCTGTGAGCATATGGTCTAGAGGCTCTTCCTGATGTGCTTGCATCACTTGTTGTGGTGTATCTTGTCTATTCAGGTAGCCAGGACTGTCAATGACGAAGTCATGCAGGTGCCTGGGGAGTTGGCGAGACCGGCTTGGGCGGGATACAACTGGAGGTTGATCATCTGCATGGTTGCCAGAAGTTGCCATGGCGGAGTCATAAGGCCGTTTCCACCGCAGGAACTTCGGGGTAGATTTACGGGGCCGGGGCCATTGGTGCGTGTCTCCACCGCAGGAACCAGCCCCGAAGGACAGAGTTCCGGAACTTTTACAGGGGCTAAAGAAGTCCCTGCTTCGGGGTAGGTACTCAGAACGGCCCCGAAAGACTCCTGGCTGGGGCTTGGGGTTTACTTGGTGCTGATTGGATATACTAAAGACGGGATGTGACGACAACAGAAAGCAACAAAATAGCCGGCATTATTAAAACTCAGCAGACGAAGGTTAGCATGTTCATATAGCTTTCGCCGCCATGTAAAAAAAACTCACTAAATGGCCCGTGAAAAAAATATTCTTTCCAGCGGATATCTTAGTTAAAACATGATTGAGCTAGCAAAGCAGTTTTGTGTTGATATGTGTGGTATTTATTCAGTTTTGGGAAATCACGATGTCTAGAAAGCATCAGCTGACAGGGACGGCAAACAGCAGCAGCAAGCTAACATCAGGACGTCATCTGTTAAAAGCCTCCCGTTGTCGGATACGACATGAAACTACTCCAGTTAGCTCAATCATGTTGTAACTAAGACATATTTTTTTCACGGGCCATTTAGTGAATTATTACAGACACCGCTATCTAACCTACGTCGCCCCGGTCAAAATAGTCGAGCAACGATTACGTCACATACAGAGCCCGTAACTTTACAGGAACCTTCCTCGTACTCTCTCAGTGGAGACACGGCGGTTGAGAGGGCCGAATGAGAGGACGTTCCTGTAGTAGTTCCTGTCCCCCAAATAGTACCAGGAACTTCTTCAGTGGAAACGGGCCTATACACAGGATCCGGCTCGAAGGACCATTTGTAAGGGAACAGCTTCGGTGATGATACGCTGGCTGTGCATAAACTGGCCTAATCCTCCGGTCAGGGAAGACGCAGCAACTTTTCTCCTTTAATGGCTTTATTGACTTGTTTCCAAAATAAACAGGACACACAGTAGCATTTGTGTGTGTGTGGTTTGTGATGTCTGCAAAGACAACAATAATAACAGTATTAATAATAATTAACCTACAGTGGCAGTAATGTTAGAATAAACTGAATTACAATTGACATATATAACGTGTCATACTGAAAATCACCAGTAGGTGGCAGTGTAGGACCATGAATAACACAAAAGCCTGGCGCAGCAGGCAGGTCACGTGACCAAACTAAACTGAGACAGCCCCGGTAATTACCGGTCTGTCACGCAAGCACACAGTACAATAGCAGCCCTAATGAGCAACACGGCCAATAAACAACGACAGAGATAAACGGATGCACGGTAATTAGTGATGTTACATGCTGGGCCGTTCGCGTTTCACGAAGCTCTGTAAACATGCTACATGGTAAGCTATACGTGGAGCTTATTAACCTGGTAACAGGGCTCTCAAGTTTTGAAGTGAGTTCAGAGTGAGATTTTACCAGCGGCAGCGGGGATTTGGTTGAGGTGGGGATGGATGTCTGACAAATGACGCAGAAATTCATTCAAACAAATATATTTATTGATTTCAGCAATTTACTGCGTGTGTGTGTGTGTGTGTGTGTTATTTTAGTGTGTGTTGTTTATTGTAAGTGTTTGTGGCTTGCTTTGAGGCCTTTAGGACGGGGGTTGGTGGCTCCCACTTGAAACACTGTGGTTCCAAACTAGCCATTTTTACTGTCATGATTGATGACAGAGTGCCGTCAAGTGCCAAACTGTTTCTTGTTTTGGTCTTGTTTAGTCCAACCATGGAGAACACCCTCTCAGCATCAGCGTTTGAATGTGGGAGCACAAGCACCAATGCAGCTATCTTTGACAGCCTCCCAAGCATTGATGTGTAAATAACACATAGAAAGATATTTTCCTGTGCAAGTATCCCCCAATCAGTATTTCAGTAGACTAGTACTAAACTAAATAGATTTGTGGAAACCGCACGGTAGCCGATATTAATTGGTTCAGATCTGACTGGAATAACCCACAGTAACTGCTGCTAACTGCTAACTTCGATCCCTGACGCGCACACACACACACACACACACACACACACACACACACAACACTCACTCCTCCTGCTGCCTGGACAGAATATTCATAGACAGAATAAAAGAGACCATTCCACAGAGATTAGCCTACTTACTGTAATCATCGGGTCTTCTCCGTCCTTACGAAACTGGCTTTTTCGGCGAGTGTCCGTCTTCTTCTGTAACCGCGCAAAATATCAAAATCTACCCGGATACAGCAATTCTACTTTTTGATTAGCGGTTCAGTAGATATGCTTTATGTGATTGGCTTGCGTGTGGCACGCAGCTTCTGAACTCTCGGGGGAGCTCGCTTGACTCCTACCTGTTCCACTCTCAAAGCGGAGCAACTTGGTGGACGTCACCGTGGTAATTTAAATGCGTGAGAAATACAACGTGTGGCGTGTGAACGGGTGGGAATGAATGCGTGTGTCACACGCCAAATGCGTGAGACTTGAGAGCCCTGTGGTAATATTAACAACTCTCGTTACATACAAAATATAAACAACATCCGCTTGTCATATAACTTACATCATCACCGACGCACACTGTCGTACTGTACAAAAGGGACGAAGGAGAGTGCTGTCGATCGGCGAGGAGTTACTCAACTAGTTAACAACACAGAAAGCTATCGAACACACACTGCGCATGCGCAGAACAGTCCATAGTCTCTGCATGGAGCAGCTTGCTGTGACGTGGGCTCCTCACAGCAGGGAATTCACAGCAAACGTTATACTGCGTTATGTCACATTGGTGCTATGAAACAGATAGTTGACAATTTGGAATAACACATACACCGACATAGCTCTTTGACAAAGCATCATAATTTTATAAGTAATATTATATAAATGTTAACCTTTTACTCTAAGTTGTGTGACAAAGCATTAGCTTAATTTGGCATTGGGACCAGATCAGGACAGTTACTTTACTTGATTAGCTTAAAAGAAGGATCAGTTTTTGAGATATATATATCTCATTAAACATGTTCGGAACAGTAAAATATTGTTAAACAACTTCTTACCTGTGGAATGTTATTCACTTCTGGTTGGTTTTAACACTTCTTTCGTTAGTACACCCAAATGCAGAGCAAAAATGTGGCATTTTTGCAGAGTCTGACAAGGGTCTGAACCGGTCAGAGCACCTAGGCAAGATGGCAGCAACATATCGACGGGGAAACAGTCTTCAAGACAACATCACCCTCCATCAGCCTATTGATTGCTGATTATTGATGGACATTTACTTTTTGAATTATTTTACATTTTCATAATGCGCGGGAACATGGGCGGATCTACCGGGGTGGCAGCTGCCACTCTAAAAGAAAGCCTTGCCACCCCAGCTGCCACCCCAGTTGGCAGCAAAGAATTCACAGAAAAGTTATGGCCAATTTGACATTTACAAGCGCGAATCTCCAATGTCCGACTGCAGTGAATGCAGCACGAGATAACACCAGAGCAGCAAGAGACTGCTTTGTTTGGAAAACTGAGCAGAGCCAGAGGGGTAGCCTACTCCAGGAAGACCTCTGAGTATGTTAACCTTGAAATGAGGGAAACTCTGTGTTTTCAGTTCCAGAAAGAGGTAAATCAAACTCTGAGTCAGTCACCATGGCAACTGAGTCTGTGAACAGGTCAGTCTCCTCCCTCTTACACCCTGTTTCATTTCTTCATTCATTCAGTCCGTGTCAAAGCTTGTATCGAAGCGCGTTAATTAGCGGAGATTTACCGTCTGTCACAGTCTAAATCTAAATCTAAATAAATAAATGGATATTAGTTTGTTACTCAGGACTGTCTTAAGTTACTGAGTTTATGCACATCAATCATTTCTTTGGACATCAGTTTTTGTCTTTACATTCAAATATTACACAGCGAGAATTCACCCTCAGCTCAGAATCAAACCTCTGTCCTTTTATTATTTATTATTTTTTATAACACTGTGCACAAGGATCAGACTGTCAGTCTGTTAGAGCAGCTCCCACATGTTTGTTGCACATAATGTGTAGGTCTAATTATTTACATTTTAAAAATTGGTATGAAGCTTTAGACACGTAGTGTCAATGACTAATGATCTCTATCACTGATGTCATTGGTCGCACTGATGGAACATAATTCCTATAGCCTAATATTAGGGATTATATGTTCATATTTCTGAGTGAGCAATGGTGCAGCATTTCAGTGTCTTTAAATTTACTACATTTGTAGCTGAGATAAAGTCATTGAATGCTGTTGAGTCAAGATACAAATAGATGTCCAACATTTTAAAATCTACTGTATTTTAACCTCAACGTCTTTTCAAGTGCAAATCACCAAACATAGTATTACTGGGTCGGACTGTGAGTTTACAGTCATGTCTTTATGTCTTTGATCTATAGCCTAGCCTATATGTTTTAAATCTTCCTATTTTTCCATTGCTGCCTCCTGTGTTTTTCCCCATCAGATTAAATCTGAACAAATATATCATTAATATAATGTAATGTATCTACAGCATGATACACAGTCAGATTCCACCACTTTATCTTCATTAAGGAAATGTAAGTCTGATAAATGATGAATAAACTTTTTTATTAACTTTATGGTTAATTTATTTACACTTTCCTCGCTCTGACTCAGGCTCTTCTTTTAAAGATAAACGTGCACCGTCTGCTACACATGCATTAATATCTCTACATCCACTGGATTAAAATGGAGGCGCTGTCTTTTATTTACCTGTTGCCATGGTGAATTGTGGAGTCAGAGCTCCATTGATGATGGCTTTTTATTTTCTGCTTAACTCAGAGTGAACATACTCAGAGTTGACTGAACTAACTCAAATCAGCTGTTCTGGAACTGCTAACTCAGAGTTTCCCATCTCAGGGTATATCAACTCAGAGTTCAGGGTTAGACTCAGGGTTTGTTGAACCTCCCTCAACACTTATTGCTAACATGAACTGTTTCACATGAAACCTCAAATGCAAGACGTTGATTGCATGAGATTAAGTTTGTCTGTGTGAGTTTGTAAATGGCAGCCCGTGTCCTTATGTAGTGTAAACATACTATTTCTCATCAAACTGTGATAACTGTGATCAAATTCAGTATATATACGTCTGCCATATGTTGCCACCCCACAAAAATTCCTGCCCCCCTCTTGCCACCCCATAAATATTTTTCTAGATCCGCCCCTGCGCGGGAACATTTAAGCAGTGAGGTCTGCCCTGGGTATGCGCACACGCATATTAATTGTTCGAAACGCAAATCTAAAACTAACATGGAAATAATTTTGCAGTAGAATAATGGAAGATATCTGAATATGCAACAAGCTCAGCTGCTGGCTCGGTCAGAACTAAAGAATATTAAAGAAAAAGCATATTAACATATTAAGCAATGCAGACTTAACCCATATGGGCTAGTTACCATGTGCTGTGTGGTATTTTATTCAACATGTTATTAATGATGCATCGTGTTTCAGGTCATGTAGATTTTTTTTTTAGAGTCCACCACTGATCCTGTCTGTCCTGATCCACTGTCCTGATAGTGAGCAGGTGTCAGTTTCCGTAGTTTGTCTCCAGAGGGCGTTTACCTCACAGAGCTCACAGTCCTCTCACTGTCACTTAGTATTGGGATTAAGAAATTGGAAGAATACATTTGAGTACATTATGGTATATCACTAAAATTAGTTAGACACTGCTGCTGTAATCAATATAATCAATGAATCTATACATAAAAACAATGTTGATTTCTTCATGATGAGTTTACCTAAACTATTTTGTCAGATAAATTTCTGCTATCTGTCACCCTAGTGAAGACAGTTGTCTGGCCTCTCTCCTGTCTGTGCAGCAACAGACAGCAGATTCCTATGACAGAGACGACTGAGTGGAGGTCGGAGACAGAGTTGTTATAAATTTAAAAACCTGAGAGAACATTTAGAGAACGTTCAGAGGATGTTTTCGAGAGAACCCTCAGTGAATTCCGAAGCTATACAGCCAGGAAGAGCAACTGAGGAGGGATCCCTCTTCCAGGACGGACAGACGTGCAATAGATGTCATACAGAACAGATCAACATAATAAATTAACAGTAATCCGTATGACAAAATGATACATAAAGAGAGACAGAGACCGAGAGAGATGCAGGACAGTAATGACAGCTTACAACAACATTAATTTAAGTAATAATATTACAGTAATAATTACGGCTATTGTGGTACAATATGTTGTAGGTACATATTAATATATGATAGTGTATTTTGTATAATCATATGTGTAATGACAGTAGAAATATGACTAATGATAACAGCAGCACTAGGAGTCATCAGGTAGGACCACGGCAGCAGCACAACCACGTCACACCAGCCCGGCACAGCTGCGATTTGAGTAGGGTTGGGATCTGGATCCGGTTCTTTTTTGGAACCGGGTCCAAAGTTCCGGTTCCAGAACCAGTTCCATCACATTTGGAGTAACGGTCCCTGCAAACGGTTCCTATGGTGCGTTCCAGGCAACCCGTAACTCGTGTTTTCACAACCTGTAACCCGTGAAAGTGCACTGGAACTTCCCACCCGTGAACTCGTACCAGATCGGTGTACTCCCAGTTACGATTTCTGATGTCACACAGCCCTCTAAACCAATTGCCTTACTCCTCTAAACAACAATGGCAGCCCTATGGGTGCAGTGTTGATGCAGGTGATACATGGTGAGAAATAGATATAAAATAACCCTAATGTTAACACATTATTGGCAGCTGGTTTCTAGTGCAAGAATAAATCAATACAAAATACATTTCCAAACACACAGATAACGTAAAAAAGTAGCCTATAATAGCATTTGTGACCCTATCCTCCTCCGTTTCACTCAAATGAGCAAGGAGCAGGTACCTTTGGCGATAGCAATAATGGGGAAGCACAAACAAACGGTTCACCATGTTCAGCGTTAAACAGGAAGTAACTGGCAGTTTGTAACTTTCCTGGAATGCTACAAAGTCGTAATTCGTGACTTGAAGTCGCGACTTACGAGTTCAAAAGCCTGTCTGGAACGCAGCACTAAATTGTAAAAAAAAAAAAAAAAAACCCGTCATGTACATTTCCATTAGAGTGCGCCACGGGCCGCATATTTCTCTCCGAACCCAACCGAGCCCGACATTATTTAATTACTAAAGCACTGAGTTTGTGTCACACAGTTGTTATGGTTACAGGCTATTTAACAGGCGGGAGACCTCCGTGTTTGAGATGGGAGCAGGCGGTGGGAGGTCCGAGGCTTCCAGCGAGGGGAGAGGAAGAAATATAACAAAAAAAAGATAAAACAGGAAAAACCTGTCTCCCTCTTTTATTTAATTTTCTGCATTTAATCAAGGCAGAGGCGGGCGGCAGGAGGTCCGATACTTCCAGCGAGGGGAGCGGTAGAAACAAACAGCCAATGTGTGTGTGTTCTGTTCAGGTGTTGTCACATAGCTAAATAACAGTGCCCAAGCATAAATTCATATAAGTACTTTTTATTACATTGCTGTGGTTAATTTGAGGTAATAGTGTTACTGTAGAAATCAGAGAATCACTTTTTGTTGTTATATATTCTCAGGGAGATGATATAAGCTCAAAATCTGAAATACACACCACACACAAATGTGTATTTTCATCTAATTGTACTGTGCAACAGTTAGAATACAGTTTTTGTATTTGTATGATTGCATTTGTGTTTATTATACTTATTTAAGTATAGCAAGTATAATGAATATAGTGTAGGAATCGGTAAGAGGAATCGGTAAGATTGAGTTAACCTGCCACACAGTGGAGCACAAAGGCTCCAGAGAAGAAGCCGAGTTAGTGACATGCAGTAATGGGACATAAACGTTAGCAAAGAAGAGAGAGAGAGGTGCTCTGTGTATTATAGGTGGTGTATGATAGGAGGTCCCCCGACAGACTAAGCCTGAGCCAGCCCTAACTATAAGCTTTATCAAAAAGGAAAGTCTTTAGTCTAGTCTTAAATGTAAACAGGAAGATGATTCCACAGGAGAGGAGCCTGATAGCTGAAGGCTCTGGCTCCTGATCTACTTTTGGAGACTTTAGGGACCACGAGTAACCCTGCATTCAGAGTGCAGTGTTCTAGTGGGATAATATGGCACTATGAGCTCTCTAAGATATGACGGAGCCTGACCATTTAAAGTTTTGTAAGTTAGGAGTAGGATTTTCTACAATTCTGGATTTTACAGGGAGCCAGTGCAGAGAAGCTAAAACAGGAGAAATGTGATCTTGTTTCTTAGTTCCTGTCAGCACACATGCCGCTGCATTCTGAATTAGCTGGAGAGTTTTAAAAGACTTACTAGAGCTACCTGATAACAGGGAATTACAATAATTCAGCCTAGAGGTAACAAAAGCGTGGACCAATTTTTCTGCATCTTTTTGGGATAGGATTGGCCTGATTTTTGCAATATTGCGCAGATGAAAAAATGCAGTCCGTGAGGTTTGTTTTAAATGGGAGTTAAAAGACAAATCTTGGTCAAATATTACTCCGCGGTTTCTTACCGTGGTGTTAGAGGCCAGAGCAATGCCATCTAGAGAAAATATATCATCAGATAAAGAGTTTCCGAGGTGTTTGTGGCCAAGAACAATAACTTCAGGTTTGTCTGAATTTAACTTAAAGCAGCTGTGCGGGACTTTTCGTTTCGTTGATTATAGCGCCCCTTTGGTCAAAGCGGTATGACACCCACAGCCTGGTGTCGTAAAGCCGGCGATTACCACATGCATTTGTTTTGGAGAGTGAGAGGATTAACTAATGTCAGGTCAGTCCAAGTAATTAGTGGAAACAGCAAAATTACTCAGTAAATTCTCTTGTCGTGTTTCTGTTCTGATCTAATCAAATCTGTTGTGTATTTTGAGTGTGTGCCTCAAGTTATTCTGGGTAATGTAGTAACTGTTGTTGTGCTACTGAAAACAATGAGAAGCAGCCGTGTACGTTCGGTGTAAGGAGGAATAAACAGTTAACAAGTCATCTGCTGAGTCTGCATTATTATGTGAAAAGAATACTCCGACGATTTGGGAGTTATGCCCTTTCTCTATCATTTTCATACTGAGACAGCGGTTAGCATGGCACTGTCAGTAACTTACATCTTTCGCGGAGGCATACACCAGTGAGCAACAGCTGCAGCTGGCTCTGGAACAAGTAGCTTGGTCACTCGGTAAATGGCAAACAAAGAGACGTCATGGACGATATTACTCACCCGAGTGAAAGCTGTCCATCAGCTCCTGCAGGCCTGGAGCATTTTTTCCAGTTCATCTTAGGAACATGAAAAAAAGTTTGAATCACGCCAGGATTAGTGATTGCTGCAAAGTTTTCATTCCTTGTGATGCACTCTCTGCGGCAGTTTTCCTCCTGATGATATATCTCCCCAACGATGGCAGCACCGAATCCCACTATGTGCAGGAAAATAGTAGCGGAGGATTCAGCCTCTCTCATCTCTGCTCAGCATTCAACACATGGAGTTCCTCATCTGTATGCTCCGGCTCAAACAGGTATGGCTCTGGATCTGGACAAGAAACTCACGTTCAAAGTCGTCCATTGCAGCTGCTAAAATAAACAGTTGAGTTTTGTTTATAAGCTACGTCTGTGCCTGCTCATCAGTGTATCCCTCCGCGGATCACAGTGCAGGACATACTATAAGCGCAATGCTAAAGGCTGAGACCCAGCCACTGGACGTACAGACACAAAAAAGATATTGATCATGTTGTCTCAATATCAAAATGATAGAGAAAGGGCATAACTTGATCGTTGGAGTATTCTTTTATGTGAAGATACACAGTGAAGACATAACATAATCCTAACACAGCAAAGCTGTTACCTGCAGCCTTCGCTTGCAAAGCTAACGCCACTAACGTTAGGTCAGTCCAAGTAATTAGTGGAAACATGCTAAGATGCTAAGGTTACACACAAGTTAGTAGTAAAGTAAGACCTGTTCATAAATGTTCTGGTGTAGCTCTGAATTTCCTATAAACTGAGGACAACTGCCTGCGTTTGTGTTCATGATCACAGTCATAATTTTACATGATGCTCCTTCATTATCCGCCATGACATCAAAAGTACAACAAGTACAAGTCCTCATAGATACATCTCTGGTAAAACTGTTAGGTGTTATGTGTTCAGCAATGCCTGTTGCGTACTGAACACTGTAAACACGGCTCCTACTTCTTCTTTGGTTTAATGGCTGTGGGCCGCTGCGGGCGAGCAGAATCACTTCTGCCTCGGGTGCCGTATTCTGGTTTTCTGACTTCCGCTGTGTGTCCGACCCAAGCTAGGCTACACTAAATAGCCATATAGAGAAAGGCTTTTTTGTCGCTGTTGGGTTCAAATAAATATGCGTATCTCCAAGGAGGGGTGATACGAACTAGGGAAAGTTTTATTAATGGTAAAAAGTTCCGCACAGCTGCTTTAAGGAAATTGGAGCTCATCCAGGTTTTTATGTCTTTAAGGCATTTTTAAAGTTTAGTTAAAGCGACTCTTACCTTTCTTGCATTTCACACAGCACTTAAAAAAAAATTGAACATCCACAACTCCCGTCTCCCTCCAAAGTCCCATCCCCCTCCTCCTGCAACTCCACCTCCCTCCAAAGGCTAACTCCCCCCTCCTCCATTACGTACTCATTACATCTATGATAGACGTAGGCGTTGGCATTGGCGAGTGTAACGTTACAACCAAGACAGCCAAACGAGTTTTAAAACTCAACCAGAGTCAGTGATCACTGATGAGTTTTGGAACAAGGTTACAGTGCTAACGTTAGATAGTAGCATTGACTTTACTAGTAAGTGGAAACGCACAAGGAAGATAACGTTAATGTTTCAGAGGCTACACTACAGTAGGCTAACGTTAGCCATTAGCAACTGGATGCTGTGTTGTCATATATAACATTATGAACTGAACTGAACTTCATTTGTCATTTTTATGTGCAGCACAACAACAAAATGACATTTAGCACACCCCAAGCAAAAAGAAACAACCTTAGATGAAAAGGCATAAGGTCTCAGGAAAACCTCAGTCAGACATCACACTAAATGGCCTCAGAAAAAAGTCGTCAGACAAAACGGCCTCAGAAAAAAGTCATCTGCCCAAAAGGCATCAGAAAAAAAGTCATCAGAAAAAACGGCCTCAGACAAAAGACGTCAGAAAAAAAGTCGTCAGACAAAATGGCCTCAGAAAAAAGAACGTCAGAAAAAAAGTCGTCAGACTAAATGGCCTCAGAAAAATCAGTCTCATATAAAAACGGACTATTCATATACATGTATAAGTCCGGTGACTGTGGAGGCCAGGTCATCTGCCGCAGCACTCCATCACTCTCCTTCTTGGTCAAATAGCCCTTACACAGCCTGGAGGTGTGTTTCGGGTCATTGTCCTGTTGAAAAATAAATGATCGTCCAACTAAACGCAAACCGGATGGGATGGCATGTCGCTGCAGGATGCTGTGGTAGCCATGTTGGTTCAGTGTGCCTTCAATTTTGAATAAATCCCCAACAGTGTCACCAGCAAAACACCCCCACACCATCACACCTCCTCCTCCATGCTTCACAGTGGGAACCAGGCATGTGGAATCCATCCGTTCACCTTTTCTGTGTCTCACAAAGACATGGCGGTTGGAACCAAAGATCTCAAATTTGGACTCATCAGACCAAAGCACAGATTTCCACTGGTCTAATGTCCATTCCTTGTGTTTCTTGGCCCAAATAAATCTCTTCTGCTTGTTGCCTCTCCTTAGCAGTGGTTTCCTAGCAGCTATTTGACCATGAAGGCCTGATTTGCGCAGTCTCCTCTTAACAGTTGTTCTAGAGATGGGTCTGCTGCTAGAACTCTGTGTGGCATTCATCTGGTCTCTGATCTGAGCTGCTGTTAACTTGCGATTTCTGAGGCTGGTGACTCGGATGAACTTATCCTCAGAAGCAGAGGTGACTCTTGGTCCTCCTTTCCTGGGTCGGTCCTCATGTGTGCCAGTTTCGTTGTAGCGCTTGATGGTTTTTGCGACTCCACTTGGGGACACATTTAAAGTTTTTGCAATTTTCCGGACTGACTGACCATTTCTTAAAGTAATGATGGCCACTGGTTTTTCTTTAGTTAGCTGATTGGTTCTTGCCATAATATGAATTTTAACAGTTGTCCAATAGGGCTGTTGGCTGTGTATTAACCTGACTTCTGCACAACACAGCTGATGGTCCCAACCCCATTGATAAAGCAAGGAATTCCACTAATTAACCCTGATAAGGCACACCTGTGAAGTGAAAACCATTTCAGGTGACTACCTCTTGAAGCTCATCGAGAGAATGCCAAGAGTGTGCAAAGCAGTAATCAGAGCAAAGGGTGGCTATTTTGAAGAAACTAGAATATAAAACATGTTTTCAGTTATTTCACCTTTTTTTGTTAAGTACATAACTCCACATGTGTTCATTCATAGTTTTGATGCCTTCAGTGAGAATCTACAATGTAAATAGTCATGAAAATCAAGAAAACGCATTGAATGAGAAGGTGTGTCCAAACTTTTGGCTTGTACTGTACATTTAGGTACTATACAAATTAGCAGCAACAGGAATAAATGGAAAAAATGGTAAAAAAAAAAAAAAAAAGAAAGAAAGAAAACTAAAAAAAGGAACTGCCTGAAGAATCCGTGTATCATTCGTTTTTCCAAATAAAACCAAATATGTTTTTTCAATATTTGTTTCCAGAACCAAAATGAAAAAATGTATAACGACTCATTTTCCGATTTCCAATTTTCTGTTTAAATGGAAAAAACAGATAACGGGCCGGATTCTTCAGGCAGTTCATTTTTGGTTTTAAACCAAAAACAATAAACGTAAATACCATGGTTTTCCTGTTTTTTTTCCTTTTTGGTTTAAAACAAAAAAACAAGAAAATGGAGCCGTTTTCCCGTTTTTGTTGTCAGAATCAAAAAACGAAAAATGACAAAACCAACAGCCCGATTTTGTTTTTTTTGCAGATTAATTTTTTCATTTATTGTTTTGGACAACAAGTAGAACTGCGGTGACATCAGAGGCAGAAGTAACTTCAAAATAAAAGACAGGAAGATAAGATTGCCTATAAAACTCATAAATATCCTATAAACCTTTCCCAAGTATCTTTTATTTCCACTTATGTTTTGCGCATTTTGAAAAGCTGGCTGCCATTGCTGTGAGGAAATTTTTATTCATAAAAATAGAAATAAAATATTATGATAGCAAATTTTATGGCTATACTAAAACTTGTTGTCAACCATATTTGGCATTACATAATTTGTCATTTTACCATATATTTTAACGACCTTTTTATGTTATAGCTACTTTGTAGGAGCGTTTCGTTTCGTCAGCGAGTATAAACAAATCATGTTTACAATTACATTAGGCGACTAGCACGTTAGCATTGTTTCAGCTATCATTTTAGCAACGCAGCGAGTGCCGGAGCTAGTCTACAAGTCACATGTGATGTTACCCATTTAACGGTAGTGTTCTTTCTTACCATGAATGTTTTGTTGATAGCAAACAAGAAATTCAAGTTAGTAGTTGGATTTGCAGTGTGCATAACGGCTGACATTAAAGATTACATCCTTGTACCCACACCGCTGTTGCAAACAGTGCGCATATTTATGATTTTGACATTGATTAAAGTCCGAAGGGGACTGAAATGTATGTTACTGTCATGAACATAGAACCTGTTAAAGAAATGTATAAGTTGCGAAAGAAAGGCAGTGTTATACTTGTTACAAGATGTTAATTTCTTTCAGTACATCACCGGTATTGAGGTCATGGCCACTTGTGACGTCTGCACCATGCCTGCTACACACAGCAGAAACTGTAAGTACCAGTTTTAGCTACTTGACTTTAGACAGCTAATATTACATTGTCTTCCAAGGACAAAAAAAAGCATTTAAAAGACATCATCAAGTCATGCTCCGTGTTTTATTTTATCCTACAGATGTGACATAATAGTATTGTCAACAAAAAGGAGTGATTCACCTTTTATAGTTAACTTTATGTTTTTTATTACCTAAAGCAGTTATTACACTCATTTTACTTTCATAGGCACAGTGTGCATCATTGGTGACAGCTATGTCCGGCGTGGTGTCCAGAGAGCTGCCTCAGCATGCCGGGCGTCCATGTCTGCTGGTTTGGCTGGGGTGGACTGCAGAGAGGCTTTCTCTCTTTCTTTTCCCACTCCCTGCGAGAAAAAGCAGCACCAGATGTCCTCATCATCCACTGTGGCGGCAATGACATGGGGAAGGTCAGCAGTGTCAAGCTGGTCAGCATGATGAAGGAGGACCTGCACCAGCTTCACCTCCAGCATCCTGGCATTAAGATAATATTTTCTTCATTGGCCCAAAGGTGCAGGTGGGAGGCTAGTGGCAATCCAGCAAAGATTGATAAGGCCAGGAAATGTGTTTACAGTTTATGGCTACATTTGTTCACAGTTTAAATGGTGCCATAATTGAGCACCCTCACATCAGACATGACGGGGGGCTATTAAAGATGGAGTTCATTTCACACCTAGGGAAAATGAAATGTTTTTAAGTAAATTAGTTAATTGTCTTAATGACCACCTCCAAATGCAGTGAACTGCTTACAGTTGGCAGTGTCACTGCTTTTGAATTTGGCCTTTAGGACACATTTTGTTAGGCCTGAACATAGCCCAGGCTGTCATGGCCAGTGTTGAGTTTTTGATATTCATCTATAACTTGTTTAAAATTTCAATAAATTCTATTTACATTTGCACTCCTTTTGTCTTTGTTGACTGAATCTGACTGTCAACTGAAAGGGCAAACAAATCATACACTACAGATAAAACCTAAAGCATTAATGTTTAACATTGTCATTGGCAAATAATTAAGCAGTCCATTTCTGTGTGGGCCTGATTATTTTAACTTTGTACTTGAAGGTAACTAAGCACCTTACACCCAGCAGCAGAGCCTGAGAAGATTTTGGAGAGCAACCTTTGTTTGCTGCTCATTAGAAGTCTAGTTTTAACACAGAAGAATGTCACTGGATAAAAGGGCTCAAAGTGAAAAACAAACAATTAGCTGGACACAATAGTTCTGAAGCCCCCAGGGAGGTATCACTTGTTCGCCAACTCTGAGAGGGCCTTCCTCAGGCAAAAGGTACTGTGACGTTTTTATAGTGAGGCAAATAGAAACATAATCAGCCAATTGTGTGTTATGTTTTTTTTGCCTCACTATATAAGCCTCAATACCGAGCAGAACATTCTCATATGTCACAATGTCACAAATAAATAATACCTATTATGGGGCTTAAAACTATTCAGTGTGCAGATATTTCCTTGTTTTTCACAAAAGGAGAAGAGTTTCTCAGTGAATTTTCTTCATTTGTCTTAAAGAAATGTTCAAACAAAACCAGCACATAACATCAGCTTTTCATTTTTTCTTTACATTTTGCTAAGATAAATGCAAACTTGGGTAAATTTTAAAACATAAATGAAAACATTAAGATGCCATTAATAACTATTATATTTTGTTAAAGGTTTAAATCACCACTATATTTCCAGTCATCACAGGAAACTGATGACAGCTTTCAAAAAATTTGCTTTTACTCTAAAGTAACTTTTGTCTAATCCATTTTATATAGCAAAAGTTAAAACCATTACACAAACAGTTTAACAAAATAAAGTCAAAGCTTACATTCATGAAATCATCATTAAAAGGTTACAAAAAGTACACATGAAATAAATGAAAGTGTCATAATTTGCAAAGTCGTAATTTCTTGTGAAACAACCTGTTTACTGTGGAGTAAATATCATATCATTGGTCGAGGCGTTGTAACTTTCCTCAAGTGTCCTACAAGAGAGAAAGATGAGAGGTTAAAAACACAGGTAGAAAACATTGACTACAGCTTGTCTTGGTTAAAAAACCACTCACCACCAAAATGATCTTACTGCTGAGTAAGTGGCTGTCGTTCATAAAATAGTTTTGTGTTTAAGTTCTGTAGATATTCAACTTTATATTTGAATGTGATTTTAAATTTAACAGTGTACTACCAAGACAACTGGAGTATGAACGTACAGTATGCAGTTCATCCACATTAAAATAATTGTTGCTGCCAAAAGGAAACTGAACTGTTCTCAAAGCTCACTGCCACTGTGGAATCATGCTATGTTCGGCTGTCTCATTTTGAGAATATATTTTTCCATTGGTTCTTCACAGACTGTGTGTGGGGGAAAAGGGTAGTAATTTTCACTTTGATAAAGGGTCTTTGCATAAAATGCACTAAAATGTTAAAGTTGGTAAATGCATGTCATGTTCCTTGATCGATAAAATCTTCATTTTGCCTTTTGCATCAGGGGAAGATTAAACTGCACTGGTGTGTTAGCCTGGTTCCAGACCATAGACCCCGCCCACTCAACTGAGTAGGCTTGTCTCACTGGTCTGGTATACTGCAATGAATTTGCGATTTATCTCGTCCAAACGATGGACGGACCAATGAATGCCGGGGGTCTAGCGATTAGCCAATCAGCGCCACGCTGATGTCAAGCTGTACGCCTGGTGAGGATTCGCCACTACTCGCGTTAATGGAGGACCATGAAGGTTCTGGGAGCTTCAGTCTGACACTCAGGCTACTGGTGTGTCAGTAATTTCACCTTATCAGTAATAGTACAGAGCAAGCTGTGCCCTAACCAAGTTTCTTAGTAATGTATGAAAATTAGTAATACAATGAATTTAAATGTATTATGGTCAATAATTCATCATTTTAAACTAATAAGTTTCTTGACTCTTTGTGAGGTACTGTATGAAAAAAGGTGTCTTTATCCTGGAGTCAGTGCTGAAGTGATGATTCTCAAAGTGTTCACTGCACAGACGGGAAGTCTTGTTGGAGTCCAGTTCTGTCTCCTCGTGTTGAGTGTCCACTGGTCCAGTCTGTCTGGGTCACCTAAAGGAAAACTTTACACAGACAAATAGATATTAAAATATATGATTAGCTACCTACTTCACAGACACCTTAACATGCAAACAATACAACTTAAATTACTTCAATGTTCAACAGATCATAATCAATTTATTTTAGCAAAACAAAAAGGTGGTGGCCATCACAGTCCCCATATTCTGTCTGTGCATTATCTATTGTTGTGTAGCTACAGGCCTCTTTCATTCAATATAATATCATTCTCTTATTTTCTTAATATTTTATATGTGACAGTCAAATGTCACATTAGCTTTTTTTAATTACGTTACACACCTTATCATAATTTCACACAGTTCGACACTTTTTAACAAGTTAACATTGCATCACGTTAGCTAACTAACGTGGTGGACCTTTATTTTCAAACCTCACGCAGACGCCTTTTGTTCAAAATATTCTCTCCCTAAATGCCTAAATCCTAACACTTCTCTGTCAGGCTCTGACTTCGATGCATCCCGGATTGGCGTCTTGCTTGAAGGCTAAATGTTAGCTGGCTGGTTAGCTAGTTAACGAGCTAAGCTTGTGTTGTAACGTTATCGTATTGTCTGTGGCTCTGTAACTTGATGTGGATGTTGCTGCTGTGATACAGGTCGCACTTGAAAATGAGACCTCTGATCTCAACGTGATTTTACATGTCCTAAATAAAGGCTTAATAATAATAACAAGAAGCTGACAAACTAGGTGGTGACCGCAGACACCAAAACCCGCTAATGAGTGCTAACATATAAACATAAATGATACTAGAATTTCCGAATTTCACTTACCGAAAAACCTGGAGCACAGACTTCTTGGACGGTCTGTTGGTATAATTAATCGAACAGCAAGTCATATTACTCCAATATTTGCCTGAAAAAATATCCAGAAGGCACAGACACGGCTGAGAGGACAAGTTCAATGCCTTGAATATGGACACGAATTAGCTGAGATGACGCCGAGCAGACGGCCGAGTCTGAGCTCAGCTCCGCACAGCAGAGCCAGCAGCTAGTTAGCATGCTAGTTAGCCACCCGTGATCAATCAATCAAAAAAAAAAAAAAAAAAAAACTTTATCAATCAAAACTTTATTTATATAGCACTTTTCATACATAAAAAATGCAACTCAAAGTGCTTCTCAAGATAAAACATAATAAAATAATGAAACATACAACAATAAAACGTGAAAGCCCCCCCAATTTCACACCCCACACCCCCATTCACACCCACACCCACACACACGCCCACAATCACACTCACACTCACAAACATCTGCACACACGCCCACAGTCACACATACAGTAAGCAGACTGGTAACATGGCTTGGCACTGAGGATCCAGGTGAGGAGAAGCCACCCATGGGGGCCATCCACACCGAGAGGCACCACAGTCCGCAGCCACAGGGAGCACCGCCATAGAGACCCCCCCTCAACCCGAACAGACCAGGGCAGACACCACCACCGACTGCAGAGCCGCCCCAGTCCCCCGGGTCTGAGGGATCCCCAGGGCCACGCCCCCGTGGGCAGACCAGACACAACTCCCGGTGTGGAGGGCCCCCATGAGGAAACACTGGAGCTAAAAACTAAAAGATTAAGACAGTGGAATAAAAACAGGCAATAATGATAAAATGTATAAAAATGTTAGGGTTTAGAAAATTTAAAAGTAATAAAATGCACAAGACATAAAATAAAATAAATAAAAATAAAAAAAAAATAAAATAAAATAAAAATTATTAAAGGGATAAAAGTAATAAAATAAGGGAGATAAGAGAGTAAAAGAAATCAGTTAAAAGCCAAATTAAAAAGGTGAGTTTTGAGCTTCCTTTTAAAAATATCAACAGTCTCTGCGGCCCTGAGGTTCTCTGGGAGGCTGTTCCACAGATAAGGGCCATAATGGCTGAATGCAGCCTCACCGTGGGTTTTTGTTTTAACTCGTGGTATGGTTAAAAGGCCGGTGCCAGAGGACCTCAGTGTCCGCAAGGGTTGATATGATAAAAGCAGGTCAGATAGATAAGATGGTCCAAGACCGTTAAGACATTTAAAAACTAATAAAAGAATCTTAAAATCGATCCTGAAGCGGACGGGGAGCCAATGCAGCGATTTTAAAACTGGTTTAATGTGCTCCCGCCCTCTGGTCCTTGTCAGCACGCGTGCAGCTGAGTTTTGTAAAATTTGTAGATTATTAATACTCTTTTTGGGAAGACCAGAGAGCAGGGCATTACAATAATCTAATCTAAAGGAGATAAAAGCATGCATCAGCACCTCCGTACTGGCCTGAGAGAGAAACGGGCGGACTCTGGCTATATTCTTAAGATGGTAAAAACCTATCTTTGTAATATTTTTTATGTGTGGAATAAAAGTTAGCTCAGAGTCAAAAATAACGCCCAGGTTCTTTACATATTGTGCGGGTTTAAAATCTTGTAGTTTTGGTAAAAGTTTCTCTCTCTGGCCTTCAGGACCTATAACTAAAACCTCTGTTTTGTCCTGGTTGAGCTGTAGGAAATTCTCTGCCATCCATGACTTGATATCTAAAATACAGTTAAAAAGGGCATCAATTGGCCCTGAGTCATCAGGAGACACGGCGATGTACAACAGTGTATCGTCAGCATAGCTATGGAAGCTGATGCCGTGTCTGCTGATGACGTCGCCCAAGGGAAGCATGTAAAGATTAAAAAGAACTGGACCTAAAATTGACCCTTGAGGCACCCCACACCTAATTTCATGTGATGGTGCCACCTGTCACTCAAAGTGGCAACGCCCTTAATTATGCGCAATTTTAAACCTTAATAACACTGAAACCGATGAGATATAACCCCCCATGATTGATTGGACTTCAGTTCCAAACTAATAAATTCAATTTCAAATGATACTATTCAGATTCAATTTTTCAATGCAATGATTCAAATTAAACAATACAATTTCAAATTATGTGATTCAAATTCAGTTTTTCAATGCAGTTATTCAAGTTTAGAAATTTAAATTCAAATAGAAATGATTCAAATACAGTTTCTGGTGGCACATATTTCAGCCCATACCAACAGTAGCTAAGGTGTTTGTATTCATGTATTTATTAGTTTATTTGTGAGGGACATTGCAAGAAACACTAACAGGTTAAAATAATATGAATCAGATGTGTTGCATACAGTTAGGCCTGCCACTAACATATATTTTTGAGAAATAATTGATTAATCATTGATTATTTTATTCGATTAATCAGATTTTGAAAAAGGCACAGGATGTATTTTTGTATGACATTTCTATTGTCATAGTAGGTGATAAAACATTTTAAATACATGTAATTAAAATGCTGCCCATCTCTGCCAACAATGCATAGGCCTATGTGATACAACAATATAAAAGAATACAAGTAAGTATATGCTGCATATAATTTGAATTGTCCATATCAATAACCTGAAGAATTGCAGGTCTGTTTAATCCAACAGAAACTAAGAGAAAACCAGGCTTTCATTGACAGCAAATAAATCCATAGGGCTACTGCCATCTGCTGGTAAAAAGGACAAACATCAGCTTGACACTTCACTGACGCAACGATATGTTATGGAGAAAACAGCGCAGCACACACAATAATTTATTATATCCTCGATTACTTTATTGCAAACAATTTGGCAAATGAATATTAAAACACAACCTTTGAGGGAATCCCTATGCGTACTTCATGGGAACAATATGCATGATGATTTCCCTTATTAGTCTCTGAACAGCAACGTTATGGTTGAACAACAAGTTTTACTGTAGCCATAAAATTTGCGATCATAACATTTTATTTTTATTTTTATGAATAAAAAGTTCCTCACAGCAATGGCAGCCAGCTTTTCAAAATGCGCAAAACATCAATTCAATCAATTTTATTTATAAAGCCCAATATCACAAATCACAATTTGCCTCACAGGGCTTTAAAGCAGGAAAAGCAACTGAGGAGGGATCCCTCTTCCAGGACGGTCAGACGTGCAATAGATCTCGTACAGAACAGATCAACATAATAAATTAACAGTAATCCGTATGACACCATGAGACAGAAAGAGAGAGGCAGGACAGACGGTAATGACAGTAGCTTACAACAACATTAATGAAAGTAATAATATTATAATTAATAATAATATATTAATATCTGATAGTATACATATGTGACAATAATCAAATGTGTATAATAACAGTAGAAGTATGACTAATGATAACAGCAGCAGCAGGAGGCATCTGGCAGGACCACGGAAACAGCACAACCACACACGTCACACTATCCAGGCACCGCTGCAATACAAGTTAACCTGAGAGACAGTGGAGCACAAAGCCGAGTTGGTGACATCCAGAATGGCCGAGTTAGGAAGATGCAGTAATAGGAGAGAGAGAGAGAGAGAGAGAGAGAGAGAGAGAGTGAGAAGGAGAGAGGGTGCCCGGTGTATTATATGGGGTCATCTGGCAGACTAGGCCTAAGTCAGCCTAACTAGGGGCTGGTACAAGGCAAGCCTGAGCCAGCCCTAACTATAAGCTTTATCAAAGAGGAAAGTCTTAAGTCTAGTCTTAAATGTGGAGACAGTGTCTGCCTCCCGGATCGCAACAGGAAGATGATTCCACAGGAGCCTGATAGCTGAAGGCTCTGGCTCCTGATCTACTTTTGGAGACTTTAGGGACCACGAGTAACCCTGCGTTCTCAGAGCGCAGAGTTCTGGTGGGATAATATGGCACTATGAGCTCTCTAAGATATGATGGAGCTTGACCATTTAGAGCTTTATAAGTTAACAGTAGGATTTTAAATTCAATTCTGGATTTTACAGGGAGCCAGTGCAGAGAAGCTAAAACAGGAGAAATATGATCTTGTTTCTTAGTTCCTGTTAGTACACGTGCTGCTGCATTCTGAATTAGCTGGAGAGTTTTTAAGGACTTACTAGAGCTACCTGATAATACAGAGTTACAGTAATCCAGCCTTGAGGTAACAAAAGCGTGGACCAATTTTTCTGCATCTTTTCGGGTCAGGATAGGCCTAATTTTCACAATATTACGCAGATGAAAAAATGCAGTCTGTGAGGTTTGTTTTACATGAGAATTGAAAGACAGATCTTGATCAAATGTTACTCCGAGATTTCTTACGGTAGTGCTAGAGGCCAGAGCAATGCCATCTAGAGAAACTATGTCATCAGATAAAGAGTCTCTGAGTTGTCTGGGGCCAAGAACAATAACTTTAGTTTTGTCTGACTTTAACATCAGGAAATTGGTGCTCATTCAAGTTTTTATGTCTTTAAGGCAATTATGAAGTTTAGTTAATTGATTACTTTCTTCTGGCTTCATAGATTAATACAACTGTGTATCATCCGCATAACAATGGAAATTTACAGAGTGATTTCTAATGATGTTACCTAAAGGAAGCATATATAGACTAAATAGGATTGGTCCGAGCACAGAACCTTGTGGAACTCCAAAACAAACTTTAAGCTTAGTGCAGAACCTTTTAGGCCAATTAAGTGTTCCAGTCTCTGTAGCAGAATTTGATGGTCAATTGTGTCAAACGCTGCACTAAGATCTAATGAAATAAGTACAGAGATGAGCGGGGCATGTTTATCAACCAATCAGGTGTAAGTGGAAATAAAAGATACATGGGAAAGTTTTATAGGATATTTGTAAGTTTTATAGGCAAGCTTATCTTCCTGTCTTTTATTTTGAAGTTACTTCTGCCTCTGATGTCTCTCGCCCTGCTGTGAAGGCTGCCACCCTCTCCTCCTCCTCTTCCCTCTGGGAAGCCGAGACGCAACTCTTTGCCTGGCCGTTACTGCACCGCCTCTACTCCTTGCGCCCTTCTTCTCCCTGGTCTTCCTCCTCTCCCTCTCCCTCTTCCTCATCTCCCTGTGTCCTGTGGAAGAACACTCTGGAAACGCATACATTATAATCGTAGCAACCTATATTTTCCGCACTGTGCTGTGACTATCACATAAAACGTGTTATTTTAGCATTACTGTGCTAATGCTCGTGTTACCAAAACAATTAGAAATAAAACACATATATCTCACTGATAACCTATATCTTGCTGGTAAGCTATAACATATCGTAACATGGTTTAGATTCCTAAATAAATATTCACCTCGTTGCTGAAAAACTCGAAAAACTCTGCTGTCTGCGCAAGGCTTTTTGTCCTACGAGGCCACCGTCACTTACCCGACAGGAGGGGTGAGTGAGTGAGCGCGAGTGAGTGCTGCAATCTAGAATTTGATTGCTGATGTCACTGTTACTCACCATTTTTATACACTGAGGCTTTAAATATCAGTAAGGCCACACCTCTCACACCTAGACTGATTTACGTGAAATTTGAGATACAAGTCCAGCTCAATGTGCTCTACAAAAAAGCCTCAGGGACCATAAAGGACCACCTGACTAGATTTAAATTTTTTGAAAATGACATTTTTGACATCTCCTCCTAAACCATAGGTCCGATTTGTCCAAAATTTTCTGTGGACCTTTATCAGACTAATCTTGTCAAAAGTTATCAAAAGCTTGTTGATATCTTACTGTATTCTAAGGATATTGATGTGAACTTTAGAAGAGGCTCTGGCTCAGCATATAAATGGACCTCTCAGCATAACCATTGGGCCAGTCATCACAAAACTTAAGGGATATGTGTACACCAGTACCTGAAACATACACAGAAAGTTTTATTTAAATCAACCACCACTACAAATGGAAAAAGGGCCGTGACATAATACAAACCACACTATGAAACAGAAGTTGTTTCACAATGTTGAAACGTGTGTATTATGATATCACCTAACAGTGGGTGTCACCAATCCGCTAAGAATCATTTAACAAAAGCACATTTTTGACATCGAGCTTATCAAAAGTTACAAAAAGCTTGTTGATATCTTGCACAATATGCACAACAAAAAAGCCTCAAGCAGAAAGAAAGAAGAAGAAGAAGAAGAAGAAGAAGAAGAAGAAGAAGAAGAAGAAGAAAGTCTGACTGGGTTAATTTTCCACCACTTAAAAGTCTTTGAAAAACACATTTTTGACATCTTCCCCTGATGGTATTACCAGGCTACTAAAACATACCCTTAAAGTTTCATTCAAATCAACCACTCGGGCAGGAAAATGCAAAAAGGATAGGATAGGTGTAATAACATTGTTGAACCATGTGTGTAAAATTATTTTTGATTTAAAGCAGCTGTGCAGAACTTTTTGTTTTTGTTGATTATAGCGCCCCTTTGGTCGAAGCAGTATGACACCCACTGCCTGGTGTCGTAAAGCCGGCAATTACCGCATGCATTTGTTTTGGAGAGTGAGAGGATTAACTCAATCCAGGTCAATCCAAATAAATAGTGGAAACAGCAAAATTACTCAGTAAATTCTCCTCTCGTGTTTCTGTTCTGGTCTAATCTCATCTGTTGTGTATTTTGAGCTACTAAGGCTACCGTAGTAGTGTGAGCCTCAAGTTATTCTGGGTAATTTAGTAACCGTTGTTGTGCTACTGAAAACAATGAGAAGCAGCCGTGTATGTTCGGTGTAAGGAGGAATAAACAGTTAACAAGTCATCTGCTGAGTCGCATTATTATGTGAAAAGAATACTCCTACGATTTGGGAGTTATGCCCTTTCTCTATCATTTTCGTACTGAGACAGCGGTTAGCATGGCGCTGTCAGTACATCTTGCGCGCAGGGATACACCAGTGAGCAACAGCTGCAGCTGGCTCTGGGACAGGTCGCTAGGTCACTCGGTAAATGGCAAACAAAGAGAGGACACGGACGATATTACTCACCCGACTGAAAGCTGTCCATCAGTTCCTGCAGGCCTGGAGCGTTTTTTCCAGTTCATCTTAGGAACATGAAAAAAAGTTTGAATCACGCCAGGATTAGTGATTGCTGTAAAGTTTTCATTCCTTGTGATGCACTCTCTGTGGCGGTTTTCCTCCTGATGATGTATCTCCCCAACGATGGCAGCACCGAATCCCACTATGTGCAGGAAAATAGTAGCGGAGGATTCAGCCTCTCTCATCTCTGCTCAGCATTCAACACATGGAGTTCCTCATCTGTGTACTCTGGCTCAAACAGGTATGGCTCTGGATCTGTGTCCGCTACAAGAAACTCTTCAAAATCGCGTTCAAAGTCGTCCATTGCAGCTGCTAAAATCCGGAGATATCGCTAGGCTAAATAAACAGCTGAGTTTTGTTTACAAGCTACGTCTGTGCCTGCTCACCGGTGTATCCCTCCGCGGATCACAGCGCAGGGCATACTGACCCTCTATCAGCGCAATGCTAAAGGCTGAGACCCAGCCACTGGACGTACAGACACAAAAAAGATATTGATCATGTTGTCTCAATATCAAAATGATAGAGAAAGGGCAAAACTCCCAAATTGTCAGAGTATTCTTTTATGTGAAGATTACAGTGAAGACATAACATAATCCTAACACAGCAAAGCTGTTACCTGCAGCCTTCGCTTGCAAAGCTAACGCTACTAACGTTAGGTCAGTCCAAGTAATTAGTGGAAACATGCTAACATGCTAACGTTACACACAAGTTAGTAGTAAAGTAAGACCTGTTCATAAATGTTCTGGTGTAGCTCTGAATTTCTTATAAACTGAGGACAACTGCCTGCATATAAGACATTTGATCAAGACTGTTTTGTCAAAGAAGTTAAAAAGGTATGCTGGTCCAGTGTGTTGACAACAACTAATCCTGAGGTGGCCCTGTCCAAATTTTATGAAATCTTCATGCCTCTGGTTGATAAACATGCCCCGCTCAAGAAGTTTACCGTCAGAAATGCCAGAACTCCATGGTTAGATAATGACATCAAGCAGCTGACTGGGAGGTATATCGCAAACTCAGAAACTCTGTCACAAAATTAAATAGAAATAGAAAAAAATTATATTATGAAAATAGGATTAATGATAGTAAAAATGATAATAAAAAATTATGGAATACACTAAATGATTTATTGGGCAGAAATACCATGTCCAGTCCATCCTATTTAGAAGTCGAAGGAAACTTCATAACAAAACCAACAGAAATTGCTAATTATTTTAATAAATATTTTATAGAAAAAGTGGAGAAATTAAGTATTAACATGCCAAATAGAGACAATAGTATATCTCACCTATTAATAAAAAATGAAATTATGATATTTGGAAATTTAAAATAGAGAGAGTGAGCATAAGTAAAGTAGAAAAAATGATAAGGACCTATAAAAATAAACCACCAGGTGTTGACGGCCTTGACGGTAGACTTCTTGATTTGGTTGCAGATTCAGTTGCCCCTGCTGTTTGTCACATTTTAAACTTAAGTTTTACAAATGGTGTATGTCCGCAAGAGTGGAAAAGAGCCAAGATAATTCCACTGCAAAAAATAAGAAAGTACCATTTTCTGGTTCAAACAGTCGCCCTATTAGTCTATTGCCCATGTTGAGTAAAATGATGGAAAGAATTGTGTATGAACAGATCACAAAATATATGTCTATCAACAACTTAGTAACGAATTTCCAACATGCATACAGAGAAGGACACTCAACGGCTACTGCTCTGACTCAGATGACTGATGACTGGCTGTGGGAAATACAAGAAAAGAAAATAGTTGGTGTTGTTCTGTTGGATTTCTCTGCAGCTTTTGATATCATTGATCATAAATTGTTATTGGAAAAATTGGAATGTTATGGCTTTGATCATTCAGCATTACTCTGGTTCAAGAACTATTTAACAAACAGGACACAGACTGTTTACTTTAATGGCAGTTACTCGGAAGTCAGAGCTGTAACACGTGGTGTTCCCCAAGGGAGCTGCCTTGGACCTTTACTGTACAGTATTTTCACCAATGAGTTACCTCTTATCTTGAATAATGCTAAAATTGTGATGTTTGCAGATGATTCTACTATATACACTTCCGCACTCACATCACATGATTTAAATATGGTTCTAAACAAAGAACTGCGATCTGTAGTTGAATGGGTTGAAAGAAATAAATTGGTTTTAAATGTATCTAAGACTAATAGCATGGTACTTGGCTCTAACCACTTCATCAGCAAAAAAACAGAGTTAAAACTTAGTATTAATAATGTGTATATTGATCAAGTGCATGAAACCAAACTGATGGGCATTATAATAGATAATACACTGTCTTGGACAAAATATATAAATAAGATAACTGCTAAAATGGGAGGTGTGATCTCTGTGATTAAAAGATGTGCACCTTTTTTGACATTAAAAGCAACAAAACAGGTAACTCAGGCATTAATATTGTCAAATCTTGATTATTGCCCAGCAGTCTGGTCTAATGCCAATGCAGACTCAATAAAGAAATTACAGATGATACAGAACAGAGCAGCACGCATAGTACTCCGCTGTAATTATAGAACAAATATTGTTTCAATGCATAAGAGACTTAATTGGTTATTAGTAAAGGACAGATTGTTATATTCTTTATTAGTATTTGTTAGAAATATCTCTGTGACAAAGACTCCATTCATTCTGTATCAGAACTTATCTTTCAGTACAGATAAACATAACTACATAACAAGACATGCTGCAGCAGGTAATTTTACTCTACCGAAAATAAAAACTAAAGCCATCAAATGTAGTCATGTACAGAGCTATGTATGAATGGAATTCACTCCCCAGAAACATCACACAAGAAAGCAGATTAAGGAAATTTAAATTAGTACTAAAATAGCATCTTTTGAATAAAATGGTATAAGTGTATATTATTGTTATAATTAGTATTTTTCACAGGTATATTATTAGTATTAATGTTTTCTTGTGTGCTGTGCCTGCTGCTCTTTGCTCTTTGCTAGTGTTTTGTCATGGTTGTTGTTGTAAATAGTACACTGGTGTAGTGGTGATGATAAGGGGGATGGTAGTAATGGTTCTGAGTAAGTTCAGATCATGGTATGGATTATGTTATTGGAAATATGATTAAAAAAAAATGAAAAAAAAATGTAATGTTGTATTTTGCATAATGATATCTCATGAAGTAATGTTAGTAATGGCACTGATCATGGATGGATTATGTTGTTGGAAATAAGTAAAAAAAATTATTATGGCTGTTGTGATGAATGTAATGATGGTGATTGTCGTTATGGGTGTAAATATTGTATATTGCATAATGATATTAATTGATTCATAATAATACTAAATATAATATGTAATATGTCGTACTAGGAAATGGCAATGATATACTTTTCCATAACTTCACTCACTTGGGTATAATAGCACCGTCTGTGCTGTGTGTTCTCTTTTATTATGTTTTGTTTGTTTTCTTTTTTTTTTTTTTTCTTTGTTGTTTTTTTTTTTTTTTTTTTTTTCTCTTGTGTGTTGTATAATTTTATGCATGTATCGGACCCCAGGAAGATTAGCGGCAGCACTGCTGCAGCTAATGGGGATCCTAATAAACTAAACTAAACTAAACTAAACTGCTGTATATTTGTGTTCATGGTCACAGTCACAGATAATTTTACATGATGCTCCTTCATTATCCACCATGACATCAAAAGTACAACCAAGTCCTCATAGATAAATCTCTGGTAAAACTGTTAGGTGTTATGTGTTCAGCAATGCCCGCTGCGTACTGCTTACTCGAAGAACACTGTAAACACGGCTCCTTCTACTTCTGTGGTTTAATCGCTGCGGGTGAGCAGAAACACTTCCGCCTCATATTCTGGTTTTCTGACTTCCGCTGTGTGTCGGACCCGAGCTAGGCTACGCTAAATAGCCATATAGAGAAAGGCTTTTTTGTCGCTGTTGGGTTCAAATAAATATGCGGATCTTCAAGAGGTTGTGATACGAACTAGGGACAGTTTTATTAATGGTAAAAAGTTCTGCACAGCTGTTTTAAATCAACAGGGGGCGCCGTCACTTTCAAGCAAGTGCATTGGTCTTGTGCAAAGTGTTGCAAAGCAGAGCACAGCCAGACAGAAGTTTGTATCGAAATGTACGAGTGTTGATTGTCTGATTATCATATAGGCAGATGTCACAATGATATATCTGGAGGCAAAACGAGACTCGCCACCAAAGGGCTGTAGGTTACATAGGAGTCTTAAAATGTCATCTGGTATTATTGGGAGCCAGAATATAAGGAGTCATGACTAGAAACCAGTTTTATCACATACCAGCCGCCACCAACTGTCAAGAAAAATGAAGACAACTTTGGTTAAATGCCATAAAAGAAAAAAGACTGGATGGAGGCGATCATCAAAAATGCTCTCATGTGCAGCGCACACTTCATATCAGGTTGGGGGAAAAGTATTTACTGTTGTAGGGACGAATAACGTTATGTGTATTAAGGGTTATCTTGTCCACCTAATCAGAAATTGGGGAGGTGTTAAGAGGAATATTGGATTTCTCCATAATGCTAACTTTTTTTTTGCTTTAGCCAAAAATGATTATCGTCATTATTATTATTATTATTTTTATTAGTAGTAGTTGTAGTAATAGTAATAGTATTATCAATATTATTAGCGAATATTTACAATTTATTGGGTCTGATGACGTCTGATTTATTTCTCCTGCTAGAAATCAAAGATGTAGACAATCTGCAGACAATCTATTGTATTCTGAACCATACTAATAAAAACTACACAACCAGCTTGATCAATAAAACTTGGTTTAAGGTAGTGCAAATTAGTAGTGAAATTGTAGTCGCCAGATGCGGACTGGGACACAAATTCAGCCCAGGACATTCAGGCGCACCAGCCCACACACTGGCCTACACACTGGCCCAAATGTTTCTACCTATAGTCCTCTATATGCTTGTACACACTACACAAACGCACTGACTAATTATTACACAAAGACATCAGTAACAGTAAAATCAGCAGTTATTGTTTAATTCCAGACTATAAAATAAATGCAATATTGAATTGGCCACAAATGGCTATGTGCTTATTATTTAACTTAAAATAAGAGCATATGACTCTCTCCTAATGCATCTAATTTTATGCACAATATAACTGTCTGCCCTGCCCTGCCCAGCCATGCTCTTATATTACATAAGCCCAATTTATATCTCCATGGCTCACAGCCATGAACTAAGGAGGTATAAATTGGGCAATAGACCCTACAGTCAACTTTTAGTCAACTTATTACTACAACAAAAAATCCCACTTAATACTACTAAAAGGGTTTCCTCTGGCTATAATGTAATGTATAGTAGGCTACGCCTTCACATTATATTTCAGGTCTCATCCTCCTCCTCATCATGACTGGGGTTAGTCTGTCCCTAAGCTTCATTGTCCTTGGGACTGGTAACACCACCTAACGTAATTGATGCATCCACAGGAAAAAAGCAAGCACATATTTCTTTTAGTACAGGTTTAAATCATAATGACTTAATGCAATGCCTAGTAGGCTAGTTGGCCTCTTGAACTGGACACATTGCACATTACACACTCAGGAACGTTAGCTAACGTTAATGCACCTGCTATGGCAATGTCGGCTCCAGCTCCATCTCTGTCGTTGGCAACACCAGCAGCCTCAGCCCATCGACCAGCGCTGCAGCCAAACAGGTCAGTTATTTTGGAGCACTTTCCTACACTTCTTGTAAAGATTTAAGTTTTTTTAATTCAAGTTTTTTCCGCGCCACCCTTTTTTTACTGGTGGGCTTTAACCATGTTTTCTGTCTTTCTCCCTTCTCAGTAGCTAGCACTAACTAACAATCAGATTTCAAAACGAGGGCCTCTTTTGTATTGGAAGAGGCTGCTTCTACCTCCTCCATCAAGCATCAAAACTTAAGATTGCCACCTACGTTCCCTCTGAACATCTCACAGCAAACAAACAACATGGGAGGGACGCACTTTGCAGTACTGACAGCTAGCAGCTAGGTTGACATTCATTCACTAGTCTTTTTTTTCTTTCTTTCTTTGATCACCGGGCCAGCCCCACCAGCCCACACTGGCCCACTTGGTGACCGGCCCATCGGGATTCGTCCCGCACGTCCCGATGACCAATCTGCCATTTGTAGTCACCTCTGGGTGATACGATGAGAACTGGTATTTTTAAAGAACAGTATATGAATAAAAAAAAAATTCAAAGCTGCAGCACATCTACAGACTAAAAATTAGAGCTAAACAGAACCATTTTTTGAAAACAAAATTGTCTTGTTTATTTATAATTCAGATCTTGGGGAGCAGTGTCAGCCAATTCACAGTGAAATATGTGCATGCTTTCAACGCAAATGACATATTTGCAGCAGGAGAAGCACATGCAGGTCCCTTTACAGAGGGAGTGTTAACAGTGATCTGAATCAGTCAGCTGCACTGTGGACCATGTGTGCACACATCCCTCTTCACTCTCATTCAGCTGTTTTAAAACAAAACCTCCCCCCCCCCCCCCTTCCCAAATCCTGCTCCTGCTCTGAGTGCAGTCATTTCTAGTGCAGAGAAATGTCCCTGGTGACACTGAGGGATGACGCAGGCTCTCTCTTCCTTTCTCTGTTTCACTACCCCCTCACAACACCATCTTTTCCCTCTTTTGACTTGCTCTCCCCTTCTTTTTTTGCTGTGGTGCTCCCCCTTTCTCCGATTCCTCTCCCTGTCTCCCTCTCCCCATCTCCTTTTGCTTTCTCCCCCCTCTCTCCCCTCCTTCTTGCTCTCTCTTGCTCTCGCTCTCTCTCTCTCGCTCTGTCTCTCTCTCTCTCTGTCTCTCTCTCTCTCTCTTTCCCTCTCTCTGCTCCGGCACTGCAGTGCTGATTGTGATTGCACACACACACACACACACACACACACACACACACACACACACACACACACACACACACACACACACACTCCAGCAAGCACACTCACGCACACACACAGGAGGACGTAGCTGAGAGGCAAGGACTGCAGCAGCATGCACCAACCGTGGCTGAGCTGTTCGGGGACATGAGGAAGGGGAACTGAGGAGAGAATATAGTGTGCTATCTCACACCAGACTATGTATGCATCTTTGCAGTGGTGGGAACGATGCATTTAAAGAGCGGATAGCTTATGTTATCCGGCCTCCTCTGCACTGCCTCTGCATCCCATTCACCCTGCTCCTCCCACTTCAACTCTTCCTCCTCCTCCTGTATACAGCATCATTAGACTGGACTACAGATTGACTGGGACTAGCGAGTGGTGGATGGTCAGGTTTGCCCCGGCTGAAAGATTCCTCTGTGGCTATGCTACGTCTACATCTTCACTGATAGCTGGATTGTAATCGACATTTGGAGCTTGAAGATCTCACAACCCAAAAGGAATCTTGAATGTGTGTATCATTCTTTACCAGTGTTGTCATTGGCGCATTTCCTCTATTTGGCTGGTTGTTTTTGCCTTCTCTGAGACTGGCTAGCAGGCACTGCAGCATCAGGACCGCAAGACCCATGAGGCAGTAGGGCATGAGGACCCAGGGGCGACTCAAAGGAAGGGCCTGAGTACTTCCATTGCTACCACTGCTGCTGAGGTGCTTATCTTGTTTTTTTTTTTTCTCCAGAAAAGGGAGTCTGGTGGGGGTTGGGGTGGGTGGTGACAGCACAGGTACCTAGGCCCCTGCAGAACAGAGCAGAGCGGTTGGCTCTTGCGTAGAGGAGGCAGGCAGGCAGGACGTCCTGTGGGAAAGGGGGGAAGAAGGGCTGGCTCGTGTGTTGAGCTCCTGATGGTGGCTATTTTTGTCTCCCCTAGCTGAGTGATTGGGACAGCGGGTGGAAGAGAAGATGCTTATGGCCCGAGACACGGCGCGGGACGAGGCTCAAAAGCTACACAGGAAGTGGTTGAAGCATCAGGCCTTTATGGCGGAACTGGCCCGCAATAAAGAATGGCTGGCCAAGATAGAACAGGTGAGTGGAGCATGATGATGGAGGAAGGGAGGGAGGGATGGATGGGGAGGTCAGAAAAGCAGAGCAGGTGAGTCGGGGAGGAAGGTACAAGGAGAGACTATGACTGGGTAACAGTGGGTGTGGTGTCAGTAAAATTGAATAGGTGAAAGTGGGAGAGATGTCATCGCTCAGCTTTCATTTCGTCACTTTGCATGGGGACATCCTGAATTACATTCTCAAGGTTATTGCTATGGTGTCTGTAATTTTACAGTTCACAGGTGGTATGATCCCTGTCGTTCTTTGGTCTCTCTGCACAGAAATTAGACCACCTGAATTGACTTGCTCAGTTGTGGAGGTTACAGTGAATCTAGAGGACACTTGAACCTTTGCAGCTGTGAAGGCCAAACATACAAAGAATGCAGATTCCTTATATTTCTATCTATTTACAAAGGGTGTTTGTTAGAAACACATAAAAGGTCAGTTCACATCAGGAAAGCATTCTCAGGATTGCTGATTTTTGTCCTATCATGCTTTGCTCCCCTGACAGACTGCAGGTCCCATCCACACAGAATTTTGTCCTGTGCCTCAGTAAAGCTCAGGTGGGCTCCTGAGTTTTAATGAATCAATAAGACTCCATTTCTGCTAATGGAACTTTGCATTTAGGAGGTTTAAGTCACAAATATATTGATGCTATTAATAAGAAAAACATGATTAGCTACTCAGTCAGATGTCAAGCTGCTGATGACAAGGACATACAGAGAATATATATTATATAATATTTAAGTGTATTCGGCACTTAGTTCAGCTAAGTTTGCATAAACCGTAACATTAATGTAGAAATGTGCAATGTTGAAAAATGTGTAGGTTTACATGTTTTGTTAAGCAAACTGTATCATCTTTTGATGCTCTGCTGTAACAGAATTACTGACTTTAGGTGTGTGCTGAATAATAATTGAATCAGATTGATGAGATCTTTCATTTCATTTCAGTGGCCAATAATTCCACCAGGTCAAAATGTAGCAGTGCACAATCATCTATTGTGTGAAGTGTGTTCAGTCAGTTATGTGTCTGATTATTCGACACTCAGCTTTCTTACTTAAAGGGTAACTTTAGTATTTTGCAACAAACCAGGCTGCAATGTTACCACAGGGGCAATGGTGCATGGCCATTTTATGTCCACTGACAGGCTGAGATTATTATTCTAAGTGTCAAATGACATAATGGAAAGGATCCCGAGAAAGACAGACTACTTTTGTTATAGAGTGAGATCCTTTTTGCTAACCAGTAGCCTCAAAATCCAACACATATGTATACCTTGCCATATATTATATGGTCATGGACTTTGCATATCGACATATGTGGTGCAAGGTACCCTGGGTATGTTGGTTGTTGACGTTCTGGTACACTGTGTCAACTTCAGCCTGTTACATGCATTGTCTGTTTTCAAAATACACCTCTGTTTTCACAGGAAATGTACAGTTTGCATACAGCATCTTTCAGTCTGTACACACTACATTGGTACAACATTGCAAATAGATGTTTGTTTCCTTCAACAACAAACGCACTTGGTTGTGTTAAGCCGACACATGCACATGGTTGGGTTTAGGAAAAAAGAACAGGGTATGGCTTAACAGTCTTACGGGGAGTGAACACCAGCCTCCTGGGTGAAAGTTGGCAGGTGCTGGACCCATCCACCAGTACTCCCGCCCTCCCTTCTTGGACTTTCGCCTCCGTAACTTATGTCATCATCATCCCTTGATGCTGCCGGGTGCCATTAAACAGTAACAGCAAACGACAGCTTTTTCATCGATGTCTGACGCCGAAAGTCACTGCCCAAGCACTGGCATTCGTGTGCAATTGTCCCAGTGTTTACATTGCAGCCTGTTTTGCCACTGCTTTCTCAATCAATACTAGACCATTGTTGTCCCCACTGGTCACTTAGACACAAAAATGTTGGAAAACATTGTCCATGTTGAAAAATACCAAAATTAACCTCTGAACAGGCTCCTATTAGTGCTGTACCTGTACTGGTGAAACAGTGTGACAAAAAATTACACGTATCTTACAGGCACACGTTTAAAAAAAGAATGCTAAATAATGTGATTGAAGTGTCAGTAAGGTTTATCAGACTTTGACTTTGCTAAAATGTATTTACATCTCTGATAATATCCAGAGAGGTTTTGTTGACATTTCCAAGTGTTTTAATTATTAATTTTTATTGAATACATCAGTAGTCATATTCATTTGTGTTCTCAACAGTGTTACATCCTGTGACTTAGTAATTTACAATATTATGTTTGTTCAAATACTTCCAGTCAGACAGTACGCTACAGTCTGTTTATTCATGGTAGGAACACCTGAAATGGTATTTTTACATTGCCAATAGCACAAAGGCTTGTATTTGGAAAATAATGTAGCAACATATAGCCCAAATGAAACTCTGAAAGATTAGATGTTGTCAAATTGAAATTGAAATTAAACAATAATGCCACTTTTAGTATGCACTATAAATTCAAGATTAGAGTAAGATACTGCATGATAACTAAATTAAAGATCCAATAAAAAAAAAAAAAAATCCAATATGTGGCTCATTACCTGAACCTAGTATAGTCTGCCAGATCTGTTTTCACACTCATGGTTTTGGTTTAAAGTAGAGTTCAAACCATTTGTCGATTTTAGATTTCACAATTAACAGAAAATTAATTTGCCACTCTTACGATAATTGATAAATCTTTAAGGCCTAAGTCATTTTCAAGCAAAACCATTCTCTGGTTTCAGCTTTTCAGATGCATTGATTTGCTGCTTTTCTCTTTCATATCATTGTAAACTGAAGATCTTGACTCTCTGACTCTTGGTCAGAAAAGAACAAGTCATTCAAAGTTATAAACTTTGGGCTTAGTGGATGGTAATGGGCAGTTATCCTTGATATCTAACATTTTGTAGAATTACCAATCAATTAAAATAATCAGAAACATAATAATCAGTAACAAAATTTATTTGCTGCAGCCCTGACGTTATGTGTCTGTTGTTACTATGTGTTAGTTACAGTTTTATGTCCTTACCGCTGGGCATCCCAAAACTTCTCCAGTGATTAGCTAGGTTTGTACATCACACTTTATGACTGCTGTGTGTTAAGTTTGATGTTGTGAAAGTAGGGAAATTTAACATTATAGGTTAAATGGAAGAGTTGATTTTAGCAGAAAATCATACTGCTCTACAGCCAAAAAATCAAATCAGATGGTAGAACAATGATATTTTATTAATATTAAAAGCAAACTTAAAAGGCCTGTTGTCAGCATCCTGATTATATGTGTGTTATTATCTATAGCACCAGTAAAATAAATGAACCGAGGCTGGAGACAAAGAGTGAAAAGCAGCATGTCTTAGTTGAGGATACTTGGTACATGTGAAGTGTCTGCTCAGCACACAGATAATCACAGTTATTAAGATATGCATTATATAGTGTATGTGACTGGGTATATTTCTTTCTTGAATTAAATAAACAACTATATTCAGTGTTAAAGTAATCTCATTTGGCAGCTACACTGAGGGTGTTACAGTAAATGAAAATGGAAGCTACATTTCCATCAAACACTTTTTGTATAATACCCAACACATGCTAACCTGTTAGGACATATACCTAAACCCTAGATCTGTTTGCATTTCCTCTGCAGACAGTATTCGTAACTGCAGGTGACGTTATTGCCCAATTGTAATAGCTGCACAACAGGCACAATAGAAGACATTAAATGTTTTGTATTTTTTTCTTCTCAGTATGTAGCTATTTTATTATAGGAAAGAGACAAGCTTTCTTTGAGAAAAGGGTGCAGGCAGTAAGTAAAAATATTGCCAAAAACACCAAGAGAGTTTGTAAAATGCTACAGTGCTGCACTGGTGTCAGCAAAATAATTGTATCTTTGACCAATCAATGGACTGCAGTGCTTCTAGCTCCACCTTTAAGTATCAGATTAGTTTGCTAGGTACCCCAACAGCAGGGTAACAAAAGCCTTGTTTCCACCAAGCAGTCTGGTATGGTTCAGTACATTTGGATTCACATCTTTCAAGTTAGCAGAGCGCTAAACCTGAAGTTAGCTGCGTGGTTAGCAGAAATTAGATGCTCAGCCACACTTGGTCGTGCTTGGCCACCGCATGTCTCACATGCACCTGCTTTATGGGCTGTACAATGTGTAAGTAGTGCCAGTAATCCCCAGATCATCCAAGAAATTGTATATGCGACAATTGAACCATTTGGGCTTCATGCGCCACTGAGCAACTTTTATAGGAATAAAGAGGGCCCTGTGTTCATCGCTGTATCCAGGTCTCCTAATATATCCATGGCCTTTATGGGATAGTTTACAACAGAGATATTGACAAGAAGCACAAGGAAAGGGGGAGGTTACAACAAGCAACAAAGGTCCTAGGGAAGAATGCAACCATTGACTTGCAGTCATGTGGTTTGCATCTTCAACCACAAGGCCACCATAACATCAAACCCATTACCAGTCACCTTTGAGAATAAAAAAAGCAGTTAATGCTCTCCCTATCACAAGACTCAGAGAGAGACATGAGAGACATGAAGAGGCCCTCCAACTAGAATGACATCTCAGCTTGAAATGAAAGCGGACTGAAACAGGATACTGCTTTAGTTCAAAATCATCAGCATATTTGTATAACCTTTCATGCCAAATACCAGAGAAATCAACTGAAAAGAGTGCAGAAGACGGCTGTGCTGACTGGCACGATTTCCTAAAGTTTGTATGTATGTAGCCCCATACAGACAGGTACAGAGACCCTCATGTCTCCAGAGCTCTGCAAACATCACTTAATCTACCCCCATCTCTCTCGTTCGTTACCTGAGAGACAGAGAGAAAACGACGCTGCATCCTGCCATGATTAGAGAACTCTGCGTCCTTTTGGAAGGGTTCCCACCTCAGCTCCTCACCTCTGTTCTCTCAGTACTTACTCAGCACATGAAGGTGCACAGCATGTCTGGAGGATCTGTCGGTGCTCCTCTGTTACAGTGAGAGGACTCAGAGCTGACATTGTGCCATGCCTTACAATGGGTTCAGGAGGTAAAACACAGTCAAACCATGGTCCTGTCAAGCTGGAGCACAGATCAACGCCAGACAAATGAACACACACCAATTACATAGATATGGTTGCCTCTGTCTTTCTTAGGGCTGATACCTCATCCATTTTTATAGTGATTTAGTATCAATAGTAATGATTTTTTATGACAAAGAAAGATCAGGCTATTCATAGTCTGTATCCACCTACACAAAATATCTTCAATATTAGTGGTGTCTTTATATATAGTTGCTGCCCCTTTCAAAAGGTCAAAATTTAAAACAAAACAAAACAAAACAAAACAAAAAACTAATTTTAAACATCTTTCATTTTTTATCTTTATCCAACACAATCTCACTCCGACCTCACCGGTTACCAACGTTTGGTCATGGACTTTCCAAGGTTTCCTGGGTGCATTGATTGTTGATTGTTCTGAGATGCGGTACAACTTCAGCCTGTGCATGCATTGTCTGTTTTCAAAATACACTTACGTTTATTTAAATGTACACTTTGCATACAGTCAACACAGTACGTCACCAAATTGACATTTTTTCCTTCAACAACAAACACACGTAGTTACATTGAGCCAACACGCACACATGGTTGTGTTTAAGGAATAAAGAACAGGGTTTGGCTTTACTATTTTACGGGAAATGAAAGCTAGCCTCCTGGGAGAGAGTTGGTAGTTAATGGACCCATCCACCACCACTCCCACCCATCCTACTTGGACTTTCGCCACCTTAACTTTCGCTGTTGTTGTTGTTGTTGTGTTTCCCTCGATCCTTCTGGGGTGTCATTAAACTATAACAGCAACAGGCTGTCATACTGACATTAAAGTACGACTTTGGGCTCTAGTATCCTGGCGCGGCGCAGGGTGGTGCAGGGTGGCGAACCCCGCACAGAGCTAATTTCAAGCAGAGCAACCTCAGGCGCGCTCAATTTGGTAGTTTGGCAGACCGAGGTTCGCTGAGATGGGTGTGGCGACACAGCAGGGGGATGTGTCGACAGATCCAGCTTGGCGCAGTGACAGTTTCGTGCCAAAAGGCTTTGCCGAAGGCGCGCTAAATGCTCGCCAGCTTAAACCAGGTCTACTGTCAGCGCAGGTGGAGCGCAGCCGGTGTAAGCCGAAGTTTGGCTGACCGGTGGACAGTGCGCACACGTCACCAAAACCTCACAGGCAGGTCTCCAGAATGTCAGGCACATTAACAATGCCATAAATAGCCACAAAAACCACTAGCAATGCAACTATCTGCAATCAGCACATAAATGTATCTCTATATCGACTGTCCAATCACATCTGATGTCAGATCAAAGGGGATTGGCACCGTTTGGCACGTTTGGCACACGTAATGGAAACCCAACCTGATTTGATTAACACAGTTACAAACTAATGAGTTCACATCCCTCTCAGCCAACCACAAACAGCCACAGCATCAGATAGGGAGTATATATTCAGCATCTGTCATCTTAGAAAAGTCAAAAGAAAAGAAACAGAGTGAGACTACGAGAGAGAAAGAGAGAGCACGAGAGAAAGCCAACACTGATTTACAATTGTGGTGACCTCCTCCCAGGCTACCTTTGCATCATCAGCCCGTGGAGGTCTGCTCGCAGTTCTGTATATTTGGACACTGCGAGCTTGGACCTCCCAGACCAAAACATTAGTTTCTTCCTGGGAGAAGTTTGGCCGTCTGACGCGGCTGCTCTCTTCTGCCACGGCGAATTGAGTAAACTTTCATTACGCCTTTGCGCGGCGCATTAAGGGCGAGGAGAGGGGCTCATTTGATTGGTGTGATGCAGGGGCGGACTGGGACTAAAAAACAGCCCTGGACTTTGACTCGGCCCAGCCCACAACAACCGGTGCGCGGAAAGTCATCAGCCCCAAACACAGGTGTCAAAATACTTAAATCTTAACACGATACCATACCTTCTAAATTATAGCAATAGCACCGATGTTGGCTAGATGTTGTGTTCGGAGCAGAGTGTAGAATACTCACTGAGAAATAAACACAACAAGACATGGTATGAGTCTCATACCATGTCTTGTTGTGTTTCAGGCAGTCACCTGCATTGTATTGTTCAGCAGAGAGACATCTGGACTGTGTCGTTTATTTCTCAGTGAGTATTCAAGTTAAACTGTATAATTACAGCCTCTTAAAACTGTGATTTATCATAACTCATGGAGGCTTCACTCTCTAATCGCCTTTGTTTTTTCCCTCACCTTCTCAGCCCCACCCTTTTCTTTCCGTTTTTTGGATTACCAGTATCCATATTGTTATCTTGCACGCGGTCCCTCCCATCTGCACCTGCTGCACACGGCCGCTCGATTTGCGTGACATATGCGCTTCCTTCTTCTTCAATTTGATTGGCGGCCGGCCAGCTCATAGATATCTATGGGCCGACTGGCATCCAATTTAAAGGCTGCCACCTAGCAGACTGGATGTGGAACAGTAGATTATCAGGGAGAAAAAGAAAAAAGAAAAAAAAAAAAAGAGAAAACAGTGATGACTGCGTGACGGCCGCCGGCCGTCCTGCAGTACCGGCCGTTCTGTGATTCTCCAGAACCTCCAGATGGCCAGTCCGCCCCTGGTGTGATGTGTGTAAAACCCACTCCACGCCTACTCTCCTCCCTCTTTCTGACTTGCGCAGGTAGGAGGGATGGAGGTGGGAAAGAGGGGTAGCTGCAAAATCCACCTGGCCACACCCAGTTGGCGAAGCGCAGGTGCGCTGCGCCTCCACCTCGCCTGGTCTGCGAAACTAGAGGCCTTTGTGTCTAAAGCCGGAAGTGAGACTGGTTTGCTTCATTTCCTCCATTATATGTGACTGGTAGAGCATATCTTTACATTTTTACATGCATGTATGGACTTAAATTGTAAAAAGTGCAATAAACTACAAAAAAAAGAAAATCGTTTTTTTTAACACATATTTTTCTAAATACACGCAAGAAAGTTAGTTCATGCTCACAGCGTGATGACACTTATTCCACCGTAGGAAGTGCTGTGAATACCCGTGGTCTGGATTATAATGCTTTTGTTGTGTATGCTTTTTACTGGATTTCTACAAACCCATTAGTGCAAGGAAACAGCGCTCTGGTACACTATGAATGCATATGTTAGTGTAACTCCTCTGGTTTCATATATATGCAAAAAGATTTATTGCTTTTATTTGGTTGCAATTCTACCTACCTCCCGTAGGTATTAAAGAGCTATGTAAAGGAAATTGACAAAGAATGATGGCTTCACTTTAAAACATACACTCAGCATGTTTGTCTGTGTATTTTCAGCTCACATTATTCTTTATTTTTATATTATTGTCAATAAATTCCATTATCAAACAAGACCAGTGGTCAATAGACCAGAACCAACAATGCATTATTGCATCTATTATGAGGAGTTTTTTACTGAAGACATTTTGATGCAGTTCAAAAAGAACAGGTCAGAGTAATCAAATTAAGGATGGCTAAATTCCATTTAACTAATTCAGTTTCAGAGTCCTGGTACTGTGTGAGCTAGCTCACTGTCATACTGTTATGGATTACAGGCACACAAAGCCATCATTCATGTTATAAACCTTTGTTTTTCCTACTGTAACAAGTGAAAATGTCTGTTGTGACAAAGGGTTGTGTTTTCCAACTTATATACCCTGTCTGTGGGGGACTATTTTCAGTGTTAAAATAATATGATGCTCCAGTGAGTATTTAGCAGGACAGTGCATATGGAATTGCTAAAGTTCTTAATCAACTATGGCACAGAGAAATAAAAACAGTATATTAGGCTTAGGCCACTACTTCTAAAATAGGATTAATATAATGTATGTTTGGTCTTTTTATGGGATTTTAATACATTAATTACAGATGTTGCTAAAGCTTGACCATGTCTGGAATCAGTTTCACAATTTACATGTTTTCTCAACTCATCTCTTCTCTCATGAAAGTAATGTTTAACTTCACACTTTTACTTAACAACAAGGATTATAATTCACCAACACATTCTCACTCGGTCACTCATCAAATAGTGACACATGGTCAGTTGCCCTATGTCAAACTATGACACTCCATGTACCCATCCAGCATCAGGTTTGGATACATAGGGATGGTGAGTCAAGTTACGCTTGTTACATGCACTGTGTTTTTTCAAAATAAACTTCAGTTTTCACAGTTTCTGCTCATCAAGTGCATACAATCTCTTTTTTTTAATGAACATAGAACACATGTAAAAAAAAAAAAAAAACAACTAATTTTTAGGTTTACTGCATTAGATTTAGACAACAGAAGCATTTGGTTAGATTTAGAAAAAAAAATTCATGGTTTGGCTTAAAATCAGTACATTCTTTATTATATTAATGCAACGTGCGTGACACACCTCACATATGTCACTAGCATAGTATGCCTCATGTACTAGCACAGCCATGTTGTTATTAAAATAACTTAGATGACTTTTTTGAGTGTCAAAAAATGCCGCTGTTTGGTGTGTCTCATATCACAGCTAAAGGATACCTCGCCTTTTTGGTATCTGATGCTGACAGTCACTGATCAAGCGTCAGTATTTAACAAGTTAGGAGTGAGAACGAGTGAACCCACAGAGTTTTGTGTTTGTTAAAAAATCTCACAATTCACCTGTTCACATTTTGTTAAGGCTTAAAGTTACACATATTTAGGGCCGGGGCCACTTGAGTGTCTGTGAGGCATCACACAGTCTGTGAGTCAGATCCACCCCTCACTCCGCCACAGCTCCAGCCCCCATCCAAATATGGTCACTTCTTGCTCCAAAAATTCAAGATGGCAATGGCCAAAATGCCAAACTTGAGGCTTCAAAACGACATTACACTAACCAACGCTTAGTCTTCTTATTATGAAAGCTTTGAAGTAAAAAATAAAATAAACTGTCCCTTACTGAATCAATATGGGATGTGATTTGTCCCATATGTTTGTGCACATCTTATTCTAATACATACACTACATTTTCATTTGCTTGTAATGGTATAAGAAATAATAAAACCAAAAGAGTTTAAGAGCAGAGAAGTACTGAATCAGAATTTGTGAAAGAGAATGACACCTGGAATAATAGGTGTGTCACTTAATCAGTACGTGATTCAGAACATTGTTCCCACAGTTATACAAGCTCTAAATAAGTAAACCCCTTTCCCCCTGTATGTCTCATCTATCTATCTATCTATCTATCTATCTATCTATCTATCTATCTATGTTTCTTTCTTTCTATGATACCCCTGTCTTACCCTGTCTGACTGCATTCTTACCCTAATAGAAAAATTGTCCATTATTAAATAAACTGACTAGCATATTGTTACCGTGAAATATGTCAGAGAATAGTCATTTTAGCTGAGAATGTATTACTGATTTACTGTACTTCTTTCATATCATATAAAATGAATGCCTGAGGTCATTTAGCCTACTTTACTACTACATTATATGACTGATGTAACTGAGGTCTGCTGCTAAATTCCGGATTCTGTTTTGCTCAATAGAATTCAGACGTAATAAATCAACAGTTATAGAAATGTCTAAATTGCAATGAGTGGAGCATTAGCTGGTAAACACCATGTTTATTCACTTTACATAGAGCTAAAATTAATACAGAATTATGATTAATGTTTATAGATGTTTATGTAAGCTAATTTCTGTTCTCTGTTAAATATGTTAACTTAGCAAGACAAGCTGATTGCTAATGCACTTGATTAAAAAGGGAAACAACTGATTCTTTGAGATGGGTGTCAGAGATGAGAGGTGTGATGACATTATCTTCTCTGAGGTGTAATAGGTGGTGGTTTTCACTGATTTTATTTCCCATTTGCTCTAAGAAAGAGGATTAGCAGATTGTTATAAGTAAAAAATGCTGGCTCCATTTAAGCATTGGAAGTAGCGCCCATAATTCACACAAGGTATCATGGGGGTTAGGAATAAGGTGGATAGGATTTAGTAATGTTTGGCCAACTTTGATATTTTGGCATTAAGAGGAACTAATACCTCTTAACCATCACACTAGCTCTTTAGTGTCCATGTGGCTGTTGTGTGAGATGTTATAAATCTGGTCAGGGAAGTGAAATATTGGACAAAAAACAATCAGTCTCAGCTCAGTCTCAGTATTTATTTATTTACTCAGTCCAATGACAGGTTTGCTAGAGTTAGTGAGCATGTTTTAAATTTGGTTAACACTGCCTGTGCCTGCTTTTTATTAAGGTATTCTGTTACACATGCAGCACCATTATTGTTTTGTTTGCTCCTCATTAAAACAATACCAATCATAAGCTAGTCCAGTGATCTCATGCCTCTGCTATAAACCAGCATTCTGCAAACACCACAGCTTGCAATATAGTTGCAATGCACTAAAACAAAGCTGCAGCTGCAGGTAGGAGAGGCTTGGTTGTCACACTTTTTACTATCATTTGAATCCCTAAAAACTATCATTAATAGAATCATTTTCAATGTGTAATGAGGTCTGAAGTATCAGGTAACAATGAAGTGACATTACTCGGCTTAAGCTTATTCTGTTCATTTACTAACATTTAAGAAAGGTCCAAAGAAAAGTTTACGTCAGATTAATGACCTGTTCTTAAACCCAAGAATTGTTTGCACCTATAATGATGAATCTCACAGAGTGCTGCAGGGAGGACTTCTTTTTGTACGCAGATACGGAAGTTAGCTTCACCCTGGTTCCCTCTTCAAAATCCAGTGATTTTCCCATTTGGATTAGCGCAGAATATAAACTCTGTGGCAAACAAACATTTATGATACTTACACTTTTTGCCAGCAAAACTGTCCTTTCAAATGAACAACTCCTTAATGATTTTTGAAGTTTAAATGCAGAAGGAAAAAGCTAATGTTTGGCTCTAAACAAACTATACTACGGTCGCATGATTTAACATCCCTACCACAATGAAGCTGTTAAACTGTTGTCAGTGTGATAACATTCTGTAGTCTCATTAAGCAGCTTGTTAGCAACCGCATTCTTGAATCAAGACACATAAAAGCTTCAAAATTCACAATGGAGTATTTACTGACATATTTTATATTGTAGAACAAAACGTGAAAGTCTTTTCTGCTTGTGTAAACCACAGATCCAACACATTCTCACTCCAATCTTGGAGTAATCTCAGTCCACGTTTGGTCATGGACTTTCCATGTCGAGATATGACTTTCAAGTTATCATAGGTGCATTGCTTGTTGACGTTCTGGAACACTGTGTCAACTTCAGCCTGTTACAGCCTGATGCAATGTCTGTTTTCAAAATACACCTCTGGTTTCATAGGAAATGTACAGTTAGTATTACAGTTTCAAAATAAATGCACCACATTGATAAAACATCATGAAATGACTTCTTTTTTTTTTTTTTTCTTTTTTTTTAGCAACAATGCACTTGGTTACATTTTGCTAACGCACACACGTGGTTACATTTAGGCAACAAAAGCACATGGTTGGGTTTAGGATAAAATAACAGGGTTTGGCTTTACAAAGTTACAGGAAGCAAACACCAGCCTCCTGGGTGAAAGTTGGTGGTTGTTGGACCCATGCACCACCCTTCCCTCATGCCCTACTTGGACTTCGACACCCTTACCTTTCATTGTTGTCCCACTACATTTCCCTGGTGCTATTAAACAATAACGGTGACTGGTGGAGTAATATGCTAACATGAAAGGACGTCTTTTTTCGTTGGTGTCTGATGCCAGAAGTCACTGACCAAGCACCGTGACTTCAGGTGAGACAGGGTTGACAGCCCTTAATTGCCATTCCTGTAAATTTCGCCTAAAATGCCTGTCCAAGGTGTACCCAAAGTAAATTGAACACTGTTCTTGAACCGTTTGGAGTATATGGATGGTTTTGGTCTCTTTTGAAAGGACACACTCTAAAGTTTTTTTTCCCCAAACCGTAAGAATCACTGTAAGTGCTACTGTCATTGAGTAATCTAAGTTTGAACACACTAAAATATAAGGTTTTTTATTCTCGCCTGAATTTTTGTTGCAAAAAGATGCCTGCGGATGAGTGTAGCTGGGACGTTTTAGCTGGAAAACACTATGGGGCCACCACATTTAGCCTTACCTAGTCCCAGTTCAAATGTGGTAACAATCCTACAGAAAATAAGTATTTTACACATGTTTTTCTAGGGGTATGTCTGGGCGTTTCCAAAAATGTGCCATTTGGGGACTCCAAAAGAAAAATGTTCACAGATCTGCAGCTTTCTCCTGCAGTGTGTTTACTGTTTGGCATCCTTTTCGCCATTTTTAACTCTAAAACTCTGTAAAACACTGTCAAACTCCGACCACAGTCAGTCTCACTCTCTCTCTGCGCTCTTTGAGCAGGATGGACGATTCTCTATTCAGCTTTACGCATGGTATCTGCCGTCTCAATTTTGATGACGTCACGTCATGCGACATATCGTCGTTTTCAGAATTTCATTGGCTACACAATCCGTCAGTCATCCGACCATTTGGTTCCAATTGGCTCAAGTTATACATGCTAGAAGAGGGGCAGGAGCTTCGTTTCAACACAGGCTCTCGTTGGCTGTTTCAGACTCTAAATGGGACAGGGAAGCTCCTAACTGGTCATGTGAGGTGTCAATCGAAAGCTTAGAGTGCCGGCTACAGTTTGAGTGCAGGAGCAGCGGTAAACTCGCAAGTAAACAGGAGTTACAACGAGAAATACAGCAGAGTTTTTAGATATTGACCAGTGCATTTCAAACAATGAAGGAGCGGTATGTGGATATCTACTGGACCTATGATGTGTTCTGGACTAAATACTTTACTGGATTTGATAGACTGGACCTTTGTGAATGTAACAAGACCATGTTTGTGGAAATACTTTTGACCGGAGGGTGACTATGATGCTTCATTGGTGAGTCACGTCAGCTTTGTAACTGTTTGTTTGTGTGTTTGTAGTCTGACAAAGGTATTAATTGTACCTGCTGTGGTGATTGTATCTTCAAATGGTTGGCATCAATTTAATCTCAAGAATCTTAGCTTTCCAGGGTTACGCGGCATGAGTAGCTCACTTGACATACCCCCACGGCCCGCAGGCGGGCCGTCGGAATGGCAACGGGTTAGGGACATTGTGTTGCATTTTCAGTTGTTTATTGGCAAAAATCGATGTCTGCATTCATAAATATGTCATCATTAGTGTATTACCTCCATCAATAATCTGAATTATTCTCGGAAAAGGAGAATTTCGGATTTGTTTGTACATTGGGCGGGTAAGTCATTTGGGGGGTTCCATAACGTTCTGCCATCTTGAAAATATATCTGCTAGCAAGGGACATATAGCACTACCAGGGACCTACCTTCGGCGTTTTTGTTGAGAGCCAGGCCAATGCTGCGTGACTAAGAAGCTGAAGGAGAGGATCAAGAGGCGCTTCACTACTACCCTCAGCATAACAAAGTCCCACTCTTTGAACATAATGCAGGATCATACATATGCAGCATCATGGGAGACGGAATCCTCGACGCCAAGAAAGCCCAAAGGGAATCAAAAAGGCAACGTGATTGCCGCATTCAAAAACCGAGGGTCAACATCAGGGTAGACTTTCACAGGTGGAAAGAGCTGCTGAAGGAGAAAGGTTTTAAAAGGGATGCTGTGATTGGCCTGCTGGCTTGCTTGACAGTTTTTTACAGACAGGCAGGCCAAGCCAATGCAATCACAGGCCAGCGCCGCTGTCAGCGGTGCAGTGATGCAAGGAGAGGGATGAGGTGTGTGAGGTTGAGCCACTTGTCAGTTGTCAAAAGACAAGACATGATTGGTTTGTTTCGATTTACACCCGCCCCAACAGTCCTATGTTGTAAACACAGCCAGCATGGTGAGGAGGGGATTTGTCAACTTGCGTCATGTGTGTCTGTGTAGGAGCCTGAGGTCCCATTTATACAACGATTTCAACTGAAAGCGGTAAACTAAGCGGTAAACTTTTGTTGCGTTTTGGCCAATTGTTTACACAACAGCAGCATTTTGGGTGCCTGAAAACGGGATCCAGAGTGCAGTATTTTGGAGATGGCAGCATCTCCGTTGTCATGTGAACTTGCAATATGCAGTTCCTCTGAAAACGGAGACTTTTTGCACATGCGCATTACGGTTCCAGTCACTAGGCATATGTGAGAAAGTCAACAGTCACAACAACAATGTCGAGCTCCAAGTCCGGTTCTAGGCAGGCATATATGAGGGGGCACTCATAAATGTGAAGGGGGCATCATGCTCTAGCACATTTTTGCCATAGGTAGAGCTGACAAATAGGAAGGTCACTCACTCACTCACTCACTCACTCACACACTCACTCACTCACTCACTCACTCACTCACTCATTCACTCACTGGCAGGATATGGGGATGCTGTGTGAGTGCCCTATAGAGGTTGTCAAAGTACTGTGGTCTCAAATGTGCTTACTGCTTGTTTTGTTGTTGATAACAGTGTTTTCTACATGGAATTGGTTGTTGTTAGCTGTGTGTCCAAACCCCAACCTAAAGAAATGGATTGCACTTTGTCAGGCCTCTACCCTAAGACATGTCCAACTTGGGTGTCTCACCTGAAGACTAAGCTCCTGCTGGTATAGCTCTTAGGGTCACTGAGGCACGCAAACCCCCTGACCATAATAACGTGGCAATCCCTCAGGGAGGAAAACTGGAAAATAAAAAAATAAAATAAAATAAAAATTAAGAAAAAATAAAATAAAAATATCCTTCATCCAGGCACAACTAACATCTTAACATTTATCTTATTGGATGGCCATTAGGCATGTAGACAGATGAAATAAATTTGAACCTAATAATTACAATAACCTCACTATAGCCAGTATTTACCAAAGCTAGTCTTATAAAAAAACTTCTCAAACTAACAGAACTAACAAACACAACAGATACAGGCTGGAGCAGAACATTTTATACTTTTGTTTCGTTTTGTTGTTTTTGTCATTTTTTTGGTTGTTTTTTGTGTTTTTTGTTAGCAATTTAACAGATTTCGCTACACTCTACTCCCCTTTGAGCTTCTGAAAGCTGCAGGAGTGAAAACTTAATAAAAGCTTTGTAAAAATCTACAGTCTGCTAGCTTGCAAAATACTAAGCAGATTGACGACCTGGAGCACTCCGCCACTGTGTGGAGCTCATCTGTCAGGGTGCTGGAAACTACGGTGGAGTAGTGGAGCGCCTGCAGTCAGAAGTGTGTATACTGAAGGAGAAGTGTTTGGACTTGGGCCGGAGCTGCTGCCAAAATATTCGTTTGGTGGGAATCGAGGAAGGTCAAGAAGGGGGAAACCCTCAGCAGTTCTGCCAGACTGTGCTAAAGAAGATACAGGCCCTTGATGACTTCCCACGCCTGGATCGTGCACATTGTACATCGGCACCAAAGCCCCATGAAGGAGCGAGGCCCAGACCGATCATCATCCGAGTGCACCGTGGAGATGTCAAGGATTATATTCTTCGCCTCTCAAGCCAGAAGACACAACTTGCATACAGGGGGAATCGCGTGCATATGTTCCCCAATTGTGCACCGGAGATTGCCAAGAAACAAGCTGCTTTTATTGACATGAAGCAGCTCCTGAAAGACATTCCTGATGTCAAATTTGGCCTCCGCTTCCCAGCCAAACTTTGGATCAGGTTTCAGGGACAGGAGAAATCATTTGAAGATCCAAAGCTGGCCATGTCCTACATACATAAGAACATTGTATCACCACCATGACCAGGTTAAGGTAATGGCTATTCAAGTTAAGATGATGATATACGGTAAATTAAACTGTTTAATCAGCTGGCTTATGCTCCGCAGTCTTGCTGATAGCTGATAAACTATGACGAAGACAGTTTTTTTTCTTTTTGTTTTGTTTTTTCTCTTTTGGGAAAATCCTGAGACTTGACATTTGAATACAGGAAAAATAAGTACCATTTGACTACTGTCTCACATCTGTCGAGCACATCAGTGGCCTTACTTTCACTATGTGGTTGGTGCTTGTGACAACTGGATGTGAAGTCATATATTTGTATTTTGTATTAATGGCACCTCTTTTGCTGCTTTTGCTCTGTTTTTGTTTGTTTTAAGTTTCTTTACACAGAAAATTACTTCAGCATTTTGTCCAAATAGCAAGTCAAGCTACTAGAATAAATATTTTGAAACTGCGCTCACAAAAACTAGCATAATTTCATTTATTTATTTTTCTTTTTTCACTCCTCTAATAGGTTTTCTCCCTTTGACTGTCTTATGGAGTATTTTCCAATGCTTATTTATTTGCTTTTCAACTACTGTGGTCTGCTGAGCTTTGGGTTTATTAAGGTTTACGTAGCTAGAGACCCAAGCTTGTGAAACTGGGCATATTGCCCTGGTTCATGCACTGCATTTGGGGTAGTGCTGAAGGGTGGGGGGGGCTAAGTATTTTGTGTTTGTTAAATACTGTATTTTTGCTTTTTAATGTTTCTTTTCATTATCTGTTCTTGTGTTGGTTTTTATTTTTTGTTATGTCAACCAGAGTCACAGAGTCTATTTAATAGCATACTGGATATATAAAATGTTACACCCATTTGCCTTTAATATATTATATTATATTATCCTCTTTTATCTATTCCGCATATTCTTAATACTCTTGAAGACTTTGGTAAGTTTTCAGGATATAAACTCAACCTTGACAAAAGTGAGCTACTACCTATTTTCAATACTGCCACCAGCCAAATCTCTTTTAATTCCCTACCATTTAAAATAATAAATGAAATTACCTTGGCATATCTCTTACAAAATCTTACTCTCAATTGTTAAAAGCCAATTTCACTCCACTTCTGAATCATACCCGGTGGGATCTTCTGCACTGGTCTAATATGCCTCTATCATTAATCGGACGAATCAACACAGTTAAAACGAACATTCTTCTAAGTTTTTGTATTTATTTCAATGCATTCCACTCTTTCTCACAAAGGCTTTCTTTAAAAAGCTGGACAGCTTTATTTCATCATTTATTTGGAGCTGAAGAAAAGAGGACGCACAACTCCAATCTAAAAAAAAATTTAAATTTAAAAAGAGCCATAAAAGCAATAAAACAGCTCAGATTCAGAGAGTATTCTTGCAAACACCAAAGATGCATGGTGGTATAGTTCTTCCGAGCTTTCAGATTTATTACTAGGCAGTAAATATAAAGATTATGCTTTATTGGCTGTTTGATACCACTTCTCATGATACTCCTGCTTGGCTACAAATTGAATCAAGTTCCTGCACTCGATTTTCACTCACTGCCCTTCTGTGCTCATCCATCCCTTTGCGCACCGCCAAAGCCTGTCTGAACCTAGTGATCTTACACTCTTTGAATTTGGTCTCAGTTCAGGAAACATTCCAGATTATTTTCCGAGTCTATATACGCCCCTATTGCAGCTAACCATCTGTTCCTAGCTTCCCTCATAGAGAAAGCATTTGATCAGTGGTCCAAAGCAGGTATTTCAAATAAGCTTAATGAAGGAACTTTGATATCATTCGATCAAAGAAAGATCAAGAACAAATTTAATCTTCCTCCACATAGTTTTTTTTTTTTTCGCTATTTACAAATTTGAGATTTTATTAAAAGTCAGTGTATACATTATCCCTCCATGCCACCAAAAACATCTCTTGATTTAATCTTGGAAATCAAACCAGAAGTCAAGGGAACAATATCCAAGCTTTATACATTTATTTTTGAGTTGGAAGACTCTTCACTTGTGTCTATAAAGGAAAAGTGGGAGAATGATCTTGAATGTAGCATATCAGAAGATAAGTGGTCTAAAATTCTTAAAAACACTCATTCTTCATCTATCTGTGCAAGGCATGTTCTTATTCAATTTGAGATTGTTCGCCGTCTTCATCTGTCTAAGGTCAAGCTCTGTCGAATTTTTCTTGAAATTAGCCCCACATCTGACAGATGCAAGCAAGCCCCTGCCTGCCTTGACCACACATTCTGGTCATGTCCCACTTTACTAACGTTTTGGTCTTCTATATTTAAACTGTACTCAAAAATAGTAGGCTGTACAATTAAACCAACACCTTGCTCTTTTTGGTGTGCCATCAAGGGATCTCATTTTAACGAACACTCAACTGAATTGTATAGCTTACTCTGCTCTTTTGGCAAGACGTCTTATTCTTTTAAACTGGAAGTGTGACTGCCCTCCTTCCTTTGGCAGGTAGATCTGTGATGTCATGTATTTTCTCAAAGTTGAAAAGGTTAGATATGTATTACAAGGAGCTACTGGTAAATTTAGTGTAATATGGCAGCCTTTTATTTCTTACCTGGATCAGTTAACTACACCTCTTAACGTTTAGAAATGGGTTTTGCTTGCTATAATTCTAAACTGTGATCTGGTGCTCTGTTGCTGTTGTGTTGTGTTCTGTTTTTTTCTTAGGGTTACAACTGTAAATGTATTTGGTTGTGAGTATTTTGATTGTCAGTGTGATATGATTTTTTATGTAATAAGGACATGATGGTTAGATGTCGCTTTCATGTCTTTGAGCTCATGTTGATACAATGGCGCCAGATAAACATATATATATTTATTTTTTCTTGTTGCACATATTGTACGAGATGCGCATGTGTATTATTCATGATGCGTTTGTGCATTGTACGCGATATGTAGGCAGTCATTTTCACAACACGCTAGTGTTGTTGTTTTCTTTTAGGGAGAGACTGGCGTTTTCGTATGGGTGTGGCCTTTTTTCAGGCCCCCATGTGATTTTACCCGTTGTGGCGGACTTGAGTGCGACTCCAACAAGACTGTACGGCTATGCAGCCCTATTTTGTTGTGTTTTTCTATCTTGTGTTGTTGTCTCGTGTTGTGATTATTTGTTTTTTATAATTTTGGTTTCTTTTTACTTAGCCTATAATAATGTATTATGTATAATACTTGGGCAACCTTTTATGCTTTCGTCATGTTGTGTCCATGAATCTTTTGTGTTTAACAAAGCTCAATTAAAAAAAAAAGAGGTTAAAAAAAAAGCTTTATAAAAATTGCTATGATTATCAAAAAACAGTGTGCAGAACTAGAGGCTGGGCGGGGCTTTATGTAGGGGTCTGGCACACACAGGGCATTTGTCCTCAGTATGTGACATGCAGCAGGCACTCATCTCTCGCTGTGCTTGTCTGAAAGAAACGTTTGCACTGACAGGCTCACACTCTATGCTCACACTGCTATTTTTACTTTTGTTTTTTGTTGTTAACTATATATTAAGTATCTTACGACATGAGGCGCTACAACAAGTTTAACAGAGCTTCACATTACCGCATCATTCTGCCTCACTGAGACTGAGAAACCTGAAGCCGATGCATCTTGGCTCATTTGCATACTAAACAGTGATTGGGTGTTTACTGGGGGCAAGGTCTCTGCCGACTCTAGACAGTCACACACAGCCGGCACACAGCACAGAGTGGAGTGGAGACAGAGGAGAAAACTTTTTTCTTTTGTGCCTTTTTCAGTGGATTTGATTTGAGGGGGCAAGACATTTGTTTAAGGGGGCATTGTCCCCTCTTGCCCGGCGTAGAGTCGGTCTCGTCGAGCTCTGTTTGTGCTGCTCACCCTGTTGATTTAAAGTGAAGTGTAGATCTGTTACTGTAGCAACTCCACCTCGTCGTCCATCCAGACAAAGTTATCTGTGCATGCTTTCGTCATTGTGTCTTCTTTGTTTTGGTTTGTAATCACTGTCGTAAAAGAAGGCGCTTCAGCGCAGGAGCATGGTGCCATGCCGTGGTGTTGCTTTGCAAATTTACACTGCCACCCATTGGCCTGGCGTGCATACTACAGCGTTTACAGTAGATTTTGCGGCTCTGTGTGAATGTTATATAAACGCAGACTTTTCTGTTTTAAGAGAAACCATTGTCGTCTGAACAGGGCCTGAATGAAAACTCCATGAAGTATCGGATGACATGGTTTCATCAATGTTATCATAGCTTTTTGGGACACAGCAGCTACTGTTGTTGCAATATATGTTTGAAACAGTGAGGCGCTGTTTAAATGCAATATACGATTTCCACGTTAGATGGGAGAAATTCCTACACACTGTGGCTTTAATTCAGACATCTAACCAAAACCCATTCAAAAAACCTCTTGACTCATTTCAGGGTTTTAGGACTCATTTGGGAACTATTCTATTGTCCTCATAAGTTGAAAGCATGTGCCAGTTGATCCAAATTGACCTTTTTCACAGCATGTGAACGCAACATTTTAACTTATTCTTCCTTTTATTTAAAAGGGGCAATGTACAGCTCAAACATAAATGTCACCATTTGATGCACCATACCAGATTATAGCTTCAAGCTAATTCGCATCTGTAGTCCCTTGTCACAGTAAGAAAAGCACAGGTGAAACTGATTAGAGTTTAGATTCTTTCGGCCCGCCGGCCCAAGCCAGGTCGGGCCGGGACCCCTCACCCCTTTGACGGGCCCAGGCCGGCCCGGTCATCTTGTCTTACTAGTTTTTGAAAAACAAACAAACAGCAGTACAATCAGCCTCAATACGATTGTCATGTCTTTAATATAGTAATGAGTAATTTAACATTATCCCTGCTGTTTTCTCTTGCAGTACTCACTCACATAACCCAAATCACTGACGTTGTTGTTTTTACATATGACATGTACTTACTTTATTAACTTATTGTGTTGCATTCATTGTCCTGATCATTTCCTCTGAATTGCTTTTATTGTTTACATCATCTGCACTTTTGTGTTTTGGGTGTTATTACCAGTAGTAGATTTGTACTTTCTAAACATTTTTCTCCAAATAATTAAATTATCAGAATCTAAATCAGAACAATAACTTTATTACAAGTTTTTTATAGCCTGTCACAGTCCTACTGTAGCATTAATGGATGTCCATTCAATTATTTTATATTTATAAAAAGTACACTAACATGACTAATAACAGCTTAACACAGTATTAAGACAACTACTTTCATGGATGGTCTTGATGGTAATGGCACTTATGGAAAGAACATGCTATTACCATTACATACCTGTTATGCATCACTGGTCTGTAAATTGTTTAATAAAAAAATAGCATAAGTAAGGGGCGTCGGTGCCTTAGTGGATAGAGCAGATGCCCCATGTACGAGGCCATTGCCGCTACGGCCCGGGTTTGAGTCCAAAAAATATATTTATAAACTAAAAATAGAAAATAAAAAAGCAGCATAAGTAACAAAATGAACATCCCACGGACAGCCACAGACGATCATTGCTTGCATGATTCGGTTTGAATACATCTAAAAATATGTGCCATAATACCATGAGCATTTTTTTTGCAGCTCAAAGCTAAGGCTTCTGGCTTCCTCATCATCATACCATTCTCTTGTGTCCGTACCTCATGCATTGTGCAAATGTTGTATTTTGCTATAATTATGCCAGTATTTCCTGAAATGGCCATTGGAAATCTCTGTTTGCATAATCCTGCATATGTATTGATCTAAAATATAAACCATGGTAGCTAGAATATTCATTCTGTCTTCCATGTCATCATGTTGTATGCATGTAATAACATCATTGTGCCACATTGCATGTGATGCCAAACCACACATTTTCATGCAGTTTTGCACCACACACATTAGGACGCCAGGAGGACAAATGCATGCCTTTGCACTCTGCTCATAAAAATGAGCAGATTTTAAAAAACTAAATAATGTACATAGTTTAATTTATTTATGCGTTTACATTTAGAAATCCTTTGGCTCAATATGTTTTGTGTTTTTAATTTGTAAAATCTGATGTAAAACATCTGATTTCCATATTTTTATCAATTATTATGTTTTTTTTTTACTTAAATGTTCATAGGGACATGAAGCATTTGAAGATAGTACAAGCAATGACATCACAATCAGCAAAAGCATCAATGTAGGCATTTGGGGACCATTTCTATTATAGAGTTCAATGGTTGTTTTTTTTTTTTTTTTTTTTTTTTTAGAAAATGATCACATTCAGAGCCTCCTCAAAAACTACACGTGAACAGAGAAGATTATGATGTTGTTTTAAAAAGTGATGACATTCACCCTTTTGAGCATGTGTCTTTCAGAGATAGTAGAATCCATTCATTTAGATATACTCACTAATTGAAGACACATGAAAATACACTTAAGTGGTTAAAGCTCGTGAGTACATAATGTTGAAGTATGTTTAATGTATGTCACAGCTGGAAAAAAACGGGAACAATCCAGAATTGTAAATGTGGCACATCCACTCAGAGTTGACAGTTTGCCGGTTTGACATGGCTGTAATACATAGTGTTAGTGTTGCATTGTGGGTTGGGCTGACAACATGACATCAAAGAAAAAAGCTGCCATGTTCATTTAGCAATATCTGCAGCATTGTAACTCTTTGATTAGCTACATTTGAACTGGATGTCTGCTCAATTTTTTTTTTTATTAAAGACTGGTGTAAGTGTTTTGCAGGAAATAGCACAAGTATGGTGTTACTTTTGTGCATACAGTAGGTGTGAATGCATTGTTGTTTGTGCCAATAGTATAAAACAAGCCCTTTAATCCCACCCACTACTATTTGTAATGCTGTATCAGCAATAGAAGAAAGCCCGCAGAATTTGGCAACGCAATGCTGCATGCTTCATATATTGTAGCCATTGAAATATTGCACTGTGGCAGCCACGACTGCCTCGAAAATTCACTTCACACATGCCCTTTGGATCCAACCGTGCCCAAGCTGTAGCACAGCCCAGCACACCCGCAGCCTCATTCCTGTTCCATAAACCTTTGATTCTTCCCTTCTTCCTTTACTGCCATTCTCCTCTCCTCTCTCCACCCCCTCTCTGATTTCTTCTCCCTCTGCCTCACTCTTTGTGTCAGTAAAGCCAAGAGAGGAGAGAGAGAGAGACCTGCTTTCTGCTGGCTCTGCATTATGAGAGGGAGAGCGAGGCAGAGGAGAGATAGGAGTGCGAGAGAGGGTTGTGAGAGAATGAGCGCTAGCAGCAGTTAAGCAGAGAGCTTGTGCCAAGAGGAGGAATGCAGCACTGCATTATGAAAGCCATAGGATATAGGTCCAGCTCTCTTTGAAAGTTAAAGGAGGGAAGCATCATATGCTTGGCTTTTATTACAACACAAACTAAACAAATAATGAATACATCACCCACTATCCTATATAACAGAGAAATGTGGAACATAAATGCTTGTTTCTAACATTGGGCGATTTTCAGTCATAAAGATCTATACACTAATGAGCTTTGTGAGCTGGATACAAAAATTTCCAAAATCTTGTCATATAGGAATAAAACACCTTCAACTCCCCAATGTCTGTAGGTGTGGGAGGAGACTGGTAATTGTCTTTGTCAGGGGAGAGCTTCATTGACACAAAGGAAAATGCTACATGCTTTGATCTCCCTGCATCTCCTCATCCAGATCACATCATGAACAAAGCCCAAGATTTAGGGGAAGGAAGAGGAGCAGACGAGCACAGGCGAAGGGCAGAACAAAGGGTTTATTAGACTTACCATGCATGATTTTTAGGTCAGCCCGAGGGCAAACTTTGCTCCTTACACCTGCTTCTCTGCAAGCAGGGGGCTTCATCCTTGGCATGTCCTGAGCTATTTTGGGGACATTAATGAATTTAGCCACTCACTTTCAGCACTATGACATTTTGTTTTGTGGAGATTTGTAATATGGTTGTTAAGTATGTACAGCATAGGTTTTTTTCTTTAACCAATTTAGCCAATTCCCTTTGGTATAGACAACTGATAAAAGGTTACCAATCACCTAAAATCACTGTCATATAAAAGGAAATTAATTCAGAATGAATATATTTTTATTTAGAAACAGACTTTTCTTGTGCATGAAATCTCAAATGGTGAGCCGTTCTATACTGCAATAGTGCAGTTCACAGATTTCTGGTACCAAATGAAGCAACAGTCATTTCAGCCCATATGATCCAGCCCTTGAAGCAAAAGCTGACATTACGAGTGAGAGGCAAACAGCCACTCAGCCAATAAATTACAGTCCAACATATAATGTATTTTTTTAAACTAGGATAACCTGGGAAAATACAGTGTGACTTAAAGTAATGGGATTATTTTGATGAATAAAAGTGCTTTTACACTCAGTTTAACAATCCTTAACAATTATCCCTTTCTGTCTCCAGGAAGGTCAGGAGCTTATCCAGGAGAAGCCGGAGCTGCGTTCAGTTGTTCAGCAGAAGCTGGAGGAGATCCGAGAGTGCTGGTCCGACCTGGAGAGCACAACCAAGGCCAAGGCCCGCCAGCTCTTTGAAAACAACAAGCCTGAACCAGCAGTGAAGAGCTACTCAGACCTCGACAACCAGCTCTCCCACCTGGAACAGCAGCCCCCTCAGCTGGAACAAGCACACCATCTGCCCACCTTCAATGAACAGCTCCAGAAATTCCAGGCAAGTCTCAATTCTCAAGGCTCATGGTCTGTCTGAGAAGTTGTTGGCACCATCTGTTGTTGTAACCTAGTGTCACTGAAATCCAAATAATTCTGTCATATGTGCCACAAATGATTAATTTGACGGTAAGTACCATTTATTGTCCATCCTCTGACCTCTGTATATCCTCAGCTCTCTAAGACATGTTTAGTGCACCACCCGGCCCCCATATTTGCACTCAAATCAATCAATCAATCAATCAACTTTTTTTGTATAGCGCTTTTCCTGCACAGACATGCAACACAAAGTGCTTTGTAGAATTAAAAACAATTAACACAAGAAAGAAAAACAATTACAAAGAAAGCCCCTCCCTCCCACCCTCCATACTAGACACACACACACATGCGCACACGCGCGCGCACACACACACACACACACAGTCTCACACACAATAGGGAGACACGGCATGGCACAAATAACTACAAACTTTTTATTCTATAGTTTTGCCATAAACTGTGACATATGTATGTCTTACATTTTATCTTGTGTAAGAACTGCACAGCCCATTCACACACCAGGCCAATATTAAACACTTACTACTTACTTACTAAACATTTAGCATTGCAATTATGATACTAGAAAAAATTGCATTTCCTAGCGAAAATGCAGTGGGAATGCTAATTGCTGAAAAGAATTTGAAAAACGCTGCTAAAAATGCATGAATCTCACATAAAATGCAGTGTAATGCTGAAAAATGTGGAAGCTGAAACATGTAAAAGTGGCAGAAATGGAAGCTAGTAAAAGTAAAAAGGAATGGCAGTAGTAGTAGTAGTAAAAGTAGTAGTAGTAGTAGAAGTAGTAGTAGAAGTAATAGTAGAAGTAGTACTAGAAGTAGTAGTAGAAGTAGTAGAAGTAGTAGTAGTAGAATTAGTGGTAGAAGTAGGAGTAGAAGTAGTAGAAATAGTAGAAATAGTAGTATAAGTAGTAGTAGAAGTAGTAGAAATAGTAGTAGAAGTAGTAAAAGTAGTAGTAGAAGTAGAAGAAGTAGTAGTAGAATTAGTAGAAGTAGTACTAGAAGTAGTAGTAGAATTAGTGGTAGAAGTAGTAGTAGAAGTAGTAGAAATAGTAGTAGAAGTAATAGTAGAAGTAGTAGAAATAGTAGTAGAAGTAGTAAAAGTAGTAGTAGAAGTAGTAGAAGTAGTAGTAGAATTAGTAGAAGTAGTACTAGAAGTAGTAGTAGAAGTAGTAGAAGTAGTAGAAATAGTAGTAGAATTAGTGGTAGACGTAGAAGTAGTAGAAACAGTAGTAGAAGTAGTAGTAGAAGTAGTAGAAATAGTAGTAGAAGTAGTGGAAGTAGTAGTAAAAGTAGTAGTAGAAGTAGTAGAAGTGGTAGTAGAATTAGTAGAAGTAGTACTAGAAGTACTAGTAGAAGTAGTAGAAATAGTAGTAGAATTAGTGGTAGAAGTAGTAGTAGAAGTAGTAGAAATAGTAGAAATAGTAGTATAAGTAATAGTAGTAGTAGTAGTAATAGTAGTAGTAGAAGTAGTAGAAGTAGTAGTAGAAGTAATAGTAGAAGTAGTACTAGAAGTAGTAGAAGTAGTAGAAATAGTAGTAGAATTAGTGGTAGAAGTAGTAGAAATAGTAGAAATAGTAGTAGAAGTAGTAGTAGAAGTAGTAGAAATAGTAGTAGAAGTAGTAGAAGTAGTAGTAGAATTAGTAGAAGTAGTAAAAGTAATAGTAGAAGTGGGTTTGAAGAATTCTCCCATAGACTTCCATTGTAAAAATTGGTTAAAAAAAGTTTTACAGTGTAAAAACTATAAAAGTTAGAAAGCTGAAAAGTAATAGCATCAATGTCCTAAAAGAGCTTAACATTCTGGTAGTTGAATGGTTTTAATAGCATAAAGTATGAAGGAGTAGATAGCTGTCAAAAAAGGTACGGAAGAATAATAATAATAATAATAACTAGAAAAAATTGCATTTCCTAGCGAAAATGCAGTGGGAATGCTCATTGCTGAAAAGAATTTGAAAAACGCTGCTAAAAATGCATGAATCTCACATAAAATGCAGTGTAATGCTGAAAAATGTGGAGGCTGAAACATGTAAAAATGGCAGAAATGGAAGCTAGTAAAAGGAAAAAGGAGTGGCGGTAGTAGTAGAAGTAGTAGTAAAAGTAGTAGTACCAGAAGTAGAAGTAGTAGTAAAAGTAGTAGTAGTAGTAGTAGAAGTAATAGTAGAAATAGTACTAGAAGTAGTAGTAGAAGTAGTAGAAATAGTTGTAGAATTAGTGGTAGAAGTAGTAGTAGAAGTCGTAGAAATAGTAGTAGAAGTAATAGTAGTAGTAGTAGTAGTAATAGTAGTAGTAGAATTAGTAGTAGAAGTAGTACTAGAGGCAGTAATAGAAGTAGTAGAAGTAGTAGTAGTAGTAGAATTAGTAGAAGTAGTACTAGAAGTAGTAGTAGAAGTAGTTGAAGTAGTAATAGTAGTAGTAATAGTAGTAGAAGTAATAGAAGTAGTAGAAGTAGTAGTAGTAGAATTAGTAGAAGTAGTACTAGAAGTAGTAGTAGAAGTAGTTGAAGTAGTAATAGTAGTAGTAATAGTAGTAGTAGTAGAAGTAGTAGTAGAAGTAATAGTAGAAGTAGTACTAGAAGTAGTAGTAGAAGTAGTAGAAGTAGTAGAAATAGTAGTAGAATTAGTGGTAGAAGTAGTAGTAGAAATAGTAGAAATAGTAGTAGAAGTAGTAGTAGAAGTAGTAGAAATAGTAGTAGAAGTAGTAGTAGAAGTAGTAGAAGTAGTAGAAGTTGTAAAAGTAGTAGTAGCAGTAGTAGAAGTAGTAGTAGAATTAGTAGAAGTAGTAAAGGTAATAGTGGAAGTGGGTTTGAAGAATTCTCTCATAGACTTCCATTGTAAAAATTGGTTTAAAAAAAGTTTTTCAGTGTAAAAACTATAAAAGTTAGAAAGCTGAAAAGTAATAGCATCAATGTCCTAAAAGAGCTTAACATTCTGGTAGTTGAATGGTTTTAATAGCATAAAGTATGAAGGAGTAGATAGCTGTCAAAAAAGGTACGGAAGAAGAAGAAGAATAACTAGAAAAAAATTGCATTTCCTAGCGAAAATGCAGTGGGAATGCTCATTGCTGAAAAGAATTTGAAAAACGCTGCTAAAAATGCATGAATCTCACATAAAATGCAGTGTAATGCTGAAAAATGTGGAAGCTGAAACATGTAAAAGTGGCAGAAATGGAAGCTAGTAAAAATAAAAAGGAGTGGCGGTAGTAGTAGAAGTAGTAGTAAAAGTAGTAGTAGTAGTAGTAGTAGTAGTAGAAGTAGTAGTAGAATTAGTGGTAGAAGTAGTAGTAGAAGTAGTAGAAATAGTAGAAATAGTAGTAGAAGTAGTAGAAGTAGTAGAAATAGTAGTAGAAGTAGTATTAGAAGTAGTAGTAGAAGTAGTAGAAGTAGTAGTAGAAGTAGTAGAAATAGTAGTAGAATTAGTGGTAGAAGTAGTAGTAGAAGTAGTAGTAGAAGTAGTAGAAGTAGTAAAAAGTAGTAGTAGAAGTAGTAGTAGAATTAGTAGTAGTAAGTAGTAGTGGAAGTAGTAGAAGTACTAGAAATAGTAGTAGAAGTAGTAGAAATAGTAGTATAAGTAATAGTAGTAGTAGAAGTCGTACTAGAAGTAGTAGAAATAGTAGTAGAAGTAGTAGTAGAAGTAGTAGAAGTAGTAGTAGTAGTAGTAGAAGTAATAGTAGAAGTAGTACTAGAAGTAGTAGTAGAATTAGTAGAAATAGTAGAAATAGTAGTAGAAGTAATAGTAGAAGTAGTAGAAATAGTAGTAGAAGTAGTAAAAGTAGTAGTAGAAGTAGTACAAGTAGTAGTAGAAGTAGTAGAAGTAGTACTAGAAGTAGTAGAAATATTAGTAGAAGTAATAGTAGAAGTAGTAAAAATAGTAGTAGAAGTAGTAAAAGTAGTAGTAGAAGTAGTACAAGTAGTAGTAGAATTAGTAGAAGTAGTAGTAGAAGTAGTAGAAATAGTAGTAGAATTAGTGGTAGAAGTAGTAGTAGAAGTAGTAGAAATAGTAGAAATAGTAGTAGAAGTAATAGTAGTAGTAGTAGTAGTAATAGTAGTAGTAGAAGTAGTAGAAGTAGTAGTAGAAATAGTAGAAGTAGTAGAAATAGTCGTAGAATTAGTAGAAGTAGTACTAGAAGTAGTACTAGAAGTAGTAGTAGAAGTAGTAGAAGTAGTAAAAGTAGTAGTCGAATTAATAGAAGTAGTACTAGAAGTAGTAGTAGAAGTAGTAGAAGTAATAGAAATAGTAGTAGAATTAGTGGTAGAAGTAGTAGTAGAAGTAGTAGAAGTAGTAGTAGAAGTAGTAGAAATAGTAGTAGAAGTAGTAGTAGAAGTAGTAGAAATAGTTGTAGAAGTAGTTGAAGTTGTAAAAGTAGTAGTAGCAGTAGTAGAAGTAGTAGTAGAATTAGTAGAAGTAGTAAAAGTAATAGTAGAAGTGGGTTTGAAGAATTCTCTCATAGACTTCCATTGTAAAAATTGGTTTAAAAAAAGTTTTACAGTGTAAAAACTATAAAAGTTAGAAAGCTGAAAAGTAATAGCATCAATGTCCTAAAAGAGCTTAACATTCTGGTAGTTGAATGGTTTTAATAGCATAAAGTATGAAGGAGTAGATAGCTGTCAAAAAAGGTACGGAAGAAGAATAATAACTAGAAAAATTGCATTTCCTGCGGAAATACAGTGTGAATGCTAAAGGCTGAAGCGATTTCGGAAATCTGTTGAATGAATGAAAAAAAGAATCAACATATTGATAGCTGAACAATTTCTGCAGCTGAAAATGAAGCTGAATGTTTGAAGGAGTTCAAAAGGCAGAAAGATTAATATTTTAAAAAGCTAAGAGGGCAGAAAGTTGAAGGAGGCTGAAAGACTCGAAAAAGTTGAACATTTTAATTGCTGAACATGAAGTTGAATGTTTGAAAGAAATGAAAATAAATATAAAGAAAAGATGAAAAGCACAAGGCTGGAAGAGCTTACAAAATTGAACATATTGATAGCTGAACACTTTCTGTAGCTGAACATGAAGCTGAATGTTTGATGGAGTTGAAAATGCTGAATGAGCAGACATGCTGCAGCAGGAGCAGATCCTTAAACTTTGAAGCGAAATCTGCTGAATGTACTGCCGAAAAGCTGAAAAGGCTGAAAGAGCTGAAAAAGCTGAACATTTTAGTGGTAGAACGGTTTCAATAGCTGAACGTATGCAGAAGTTATAGCAGAATGAAATTTGAAAAATTCCCCATAAGCGGCAATGTTAAATTATTTGCAGAAAAAGCTGAATTGCTGAAAAAGTTGAAAGGTTGAAAAGCTGAAAAGCAGAAGGCTGAAAGAGCTGAAAAAGCTGAACATTTCAATGGTTGAATGGTTTGAATAGCTGAAAGTATGCCGAAGTTATAGCAGATTGAAATTTGACAAATTCCCCATAAGGATGAATGGGGGAAATTTTGCAGAAAAAGCTGAATATTTCCAAAAGTATAAAAGGTAGACAAAAGAAAAATACAAGCAGTAATGTCCTTAAGAAGCTGCACATTTTGATACTTGAATGGTTTCTGTAGCACAAGATTTGTAGGAGGAGATAGGTGCCGAAAAACGTACGGAATCAGGAATAATAATAAAAAATTCCAGAAGAACAATAGTGTGAATGCCTTTAGCATTCACACTAATAAAAAATTCCAGAAGAACAATAGTGTGAATGCCTTTAGCATTCACACTAATTAGTGGTTGAAGTAGAAGTAGTAGAAACAGTAGTAGAAGTAGTGGAAGTACTAGTAAAAGTAGTAGTACAATTAGTAGAAGTAGTACTAGAAGTAGTAGTAGAAGTAGTTGAAGTAGTAATAGTAGTAGTAGTAATAGTAGTAGTAGAAGTAGTAGTAGAAGTAATAGTAGAAGTAGTACTAGAAGTAGTAGTAGAAGTAGTAGAAGTAGTAGAAATAGTAGTAGAATTAGTGGTAGAAGTAGTAGTAGAAGTAGTAGAAAGAGTAGAAATAGTCGTATAAGTAGTAGTAGAAGTAGTAGAAATAGTAGTAGAAGTAGTAGTAGAAGTAGTAGAAATAGTAGAAATAGTAGTAGAAGTAGTAGTAGAAGTAGTAGTAGTAGTAGAAATAGTAGTAGAAGTAGTGAAAAGTAGTAGTAGAAGTAGTAGAAGTAGCAGTAGAATTAGTAGAAGTAGTACTAGAAGTAGTAGTAGAAATAGTAGAAATAGTGGTTGAAGTAGTAGTAGAAGTAGTAGAAATAATAGTAGAAGTAATAGTAGTAGTAGTAGTAGTAGTAGTAATAGTAGTAGTAAAAGTAATAGTAGAAGTAGTAGTAGAATTAGTAGAAGTAGTACTAGAAGTAGTAGTAGAAGTAGGTGATATAGTAGTAGATTTAGTGTAGAAGTAGTAGTAGAAGTAGTATTAGTAGTAGTAGAAGTAGTAGAAATAGTAGTAGAAGTAGTAAAAGTAGTAGTAGAAGTAGTAGAAGTAGTAGTAGTAGTGTAGTAGAAGTAATGTAGAAGTAGTAATAGAAGTAGTAGTAGATGTAGTAGTAGAAATAGTAGTAGAATTAGTGGTAGAAGTAGTAGTAGAAGTAGTAGAAATAGTAGAAATAGTAGTAGAAGTAGTAGTAGAAGTAGTAGAAATAGTAGTAGAAGTAGTAGAAGTTGTAAAAGTAGTAGTAGCAGTAGTAGAAGTAGTAGTAGAATTAGTAGAAGTAGTAAAAGTAATAGTAGAAGTGGGTTTGAAGAATTCTCTCATAGACTTCCATTGTAAAAATTGGTTGAAAAAAAAGTCTTACAGTGTAAAAACTATAAAAGTTAGAAAGCTGAAAAGTAATAGCATCATGTCCTAAAAGAGCTTAACATTCTGGTAGTTGAATGGTTTTAATAGCATAAAGTATGAAGGAGTAGATAGCTGTCAAAAAAGGTACGGAAGAGGAATAATAATAATAACTAGAAAAAATTGCATTCCTAGCGAAAATGCAGTGGGAATGCTCATTGCTGAAAAGAATTTGAAAACGCTGCTAAAAATGCATGAATCTCACATAAAATGCAGTTTAATGCTGAAAATGTGGAAGCTGAAACATGTAAAAGTGGCAGAAATGGAAGCTAGTAAAAGGAAAAAGGAGTGGCGGTAGTAGTAGTAGAAGTAGTAGTAAAAGTAGTAGTAGTAGTAGTAGTAGTAGAAGTAATAGAAATAGTAGTAATTAGTGGTAGAAGTAGTAGTAAAAGTAGTAGTAATAGTAGAAAAGTGTAGTAGAAGTAATAGTAGAAGTAGTACTAGAAGTAGTAGTAGAAGTAGTAGAAATAGTAGAAATAGTGGTAGAATCAGTGGTAGAAGTAGTAGAAATAGTAGTAGAAGTAGTAGAAGTAGTAAAAGTAGTAGTAGAAGTAGTAGTAGAATTAGTAGAAGGAGTACTAGAAGTAGTAGTAGACGTAGTAGAAATAGTAGTAGAATTAGTGCTAGAAGTAGTAGAAGTAGTAGTAGAATTATAGAAGGAGCACTAGAAGTAATAGTAGAAGTAGTAGAAATAGTTGTAGAATTTAGTGGTAGAAATAGTAGTAGAAGTACTAGTAGTAGTAGTAGTAGTAATAGTAGTAGTAGAAGTAGTAGTAGAAGTAGTACTGAGGTAGTAATAGAAGAGTAGTAGTAGAATTAGTAGAAGTAGTACTAGAAGTAGTAGTAGAAGTAGTTGAAGTAGTAATAGTAGTAGTAATAGTAGTAGTAGTAATAGTAGTAGTAGAAGTAGTAGTAGAAGTAATAGTGGAAGTAGTACTAGAAGTAGTAGTAGAAGTAGTAGAAGTAGTAGAAATAGTAGTAGAATTACTGGTAGAAGTAGTAGTAGAAGTAGTAGAAATAGTAGTAGAAATAGTAGAAGAAGTAGTAGAAGTAAAAAGTAGTAGAAGTAGTAGAAGTAGTAGTAGAATTAGTAGGAGTACTAGAAGTAGTAGAAATAGTAGTAGAATAGTGGTAGTAGAAGTAGTAGTAGAAGTAGTAGTAGAAGTAGAAGGAGTACTAGTAGTAGTAGAAGTAGTAGAAATAGTTGTAGAATTAGTGGTAGAAGTAGTAGTAGAAGTCGTAGAAATAGTAGTAGAAGTAATAGTAGAGTAGTAGTAGTAATAGTAGTAGTAGAAGTAGTAGTAGAAGTAGTAATAGTAGTAGTAATAGTAGTAGTAGTATAGTAGTAGTATAGAAGTAATAGTAGAAGTAGTACTAGAAGTAGTAGTAGAAGTAGTAGAAGTAGTAGAAATAGTAGTAGAATTAGTGGTAGAAGTAGTAGTAGAAGTAGTAGAAATAGTAGAAATAGTAGTAGAAGTAGTAGTAGAAGTAGTAGTAGAATTAGTAGAAGGAATACTAGAAGTAGTAGTAGAATTAGTAAAAGTAGTACTAGAGGTAGTAGTAGAAGTAGTTGAAGTAGTAATAGTAGTAGTAATAAGTAGTAGTAGTAATAGAAGTAGTAGAAGTAGTAGTAGTATAATTATTAGAAGTAGTACTAGAAGTAGTAGTAGAAGTAGTTGAAGTAGTAATAGTAGTAAGTAATAGTAGAAGTAGAAGTAGTAGAAGTAATAGTAGAAGTAGTAATAGAAGTAGTAGTAGAAGTAGTAGAAATAGTTAGAATTAGTGGTAGAAGTAGTAGAAGAAGTAGTAGAAATAGTAGAAATAGTAGTAGAAGTAATAGTACAAGTAGTAGAAATAGTAGTAGAAGTAGTAGTTAGAAGTAGTAGAAGTAGTAGAAGTTGTAAAAGTAGTAGTAGCAGTAGTAGAAGTAGTAGTTGAATTAGTAGAAGTAGTAAAAGTAATAGTAGAAGTGGGTTGAAGAATTCTCTCATAGACTTTCCATTGTAAAAACTGTTTAAAAAAGTTTTACAGTGTAAAAACTATAAAAGTTAGAAAGCTGAAAAGTAATAGCATCAATGTCCTAAAAGAGCTTAACATTCTGGTAGTTGAATGGTTTTAATAGCATAAAGTATGAAGGAGTAGATAGCTGTCAAAAAAGGTACGGAAGAGGAATAATAATAATAATAATAATAATAATAATAATAATAATAACTAGAAAAAATTGCATTTCCTAGCGAAAATGCAGTGGGAATGCTCATTGCTGAAAAGAATTTGAAAAACGCTGCTAAAAATGCATGAATCTCACATAAAATGCAGTGTAATGCTGAAAATGTGGAAGCTGAAACATGTAAGTGGCAGAAATGGAAGCTAGTAAAAGTAAAAAGGAGTGGCGGTAGTAGTAGAAGTAGTAGTAAAAGTAGTAGTAGTAGTAATAGTAGAAAAGTAGTACTAGAAGTAGTAGTAGTAGCAGTAGAAATAGTAGTAGAATTAGTGGTAGAAGTAGTAGTAGAAGTAGTAGAAATAGTAGAAATAGTAGTAGAAGTAATAGTAAAGTAGTAGAAGTAGTAGAAGTAGTAATAGAAGTAGTAGTAGAATTAGTAGAATTAGAAGTAGTACTAGAAGTAGTAGTTGAAGTAGTAGAAATAGTAGTAGAATTAGTGGTTGAAGTAGAAGTAGTAGAAACAGTAGTAGAAGTAGTGGAAGTACTAGTAAAAGTAGTAGTACAATTAGTAGAAAGTAGTACTAGAAGTAGTAGTAGAAGAAGTAGTAATAGTAGTAGTAGTAATAGTAGTAGTAGAAGTAGTAGTAGAAGTAATAGTAGAAGTAGTACTAGAAGTAGTAGAAGTAGTAGAAGTAGTAGAAATAGTAGTAGAATTAGTGGTAGAAGTAGTAGTAGAAGTAGTAGAAAGAGTAGAAATAGTAGTATAAGTAGTAGTAGAAGTAGTAGAAATAGTAGTAGAAGTAGTAGTAGAAGTAGTAGAAATAGTAGAAATAGTAGTAGAAGTAGTAGTAGAAGTAGTAGAAATAGTAGTAGAAGTAGTGAAAGTAGTAGTAGAAGTAGTAGAAGTAGCAGTAGAATAGTAGAAGTAGTACTAGAAGTAGTAGTAGAAATAGTAGAAATAGTGGTTGAAGTAGTAGTAGAAGTAGTAGAAATAGTAGTAGAAGTAATAGTAGTAGTAGTAGTAGTAATAGTAGTAGTAAAGTAAGTAGAAGTAGTAGTAGAATTAGTAGAAGTAGTACTAGAAGTAGTAGTAGAAGTAGTAGATATAGTAGTAGAATTAGTGGTAGAAGTAGTAGTAGAAGTAGTATTAGTAGTAGTAGAAGTAGTAGAAATAGTAGTAGAAGTAGTAAAAGTAGTAGTAGAAGTAGTAGAAAGTAGTAGTAGAAGTAATAGTAGAAGTAGTAATAGAAGTAGTAGTAGATGCAGTAGTAGAAATAGTAGTAGAATTAGTGGTAGAAGTAGTAGTAGAAGTAGTAGAAATAGTAGAAATAGTAGTAGAAGTAGTAGAAATAGTAGTAGAAGTAGTAGTAGAAGTAGTAGAAATAGTAGTAGAAGTAGAAGTTGTAAAAGTAGTAGTAGCAGTAGTAGAAGTAGTAGTAGAATTAGTAGAAGTAGTAAAAGTAATAGTAGAAGTGGGTTTGAAGAATTCTCTCATAGACTTCCATTGTAAAAATTGGTTGAAAAAAAGTCTTACAGTGTAAAAACTATAAAAGTTAGAAAGCTGAAAAGTAATAGCATCAATGTCCTAAAAGGAGCTTAACATTCTGGTAGTTGAATGGTTTTAATAGCATAAAGTATGAAGGAGTAGATAGCTGTCAAAAAAGGTACGGAAGATGAATAATAATAATAATAATAATAATAATAATAATAATAATAATAAAGAACAGAAGAACAATAGTGGGAATGCTCTAAAGAGCATTCCCACTAATAAAGAACAGAAGAACAATAGTGGGAATGCTCTAAAGAGCATTCCCACTAATAATAATAAAGAACAGAAGAACAATAGTGGGAATGCATGGCATTCCCACTAATAATAATAAAGAACAGAAGAACAATAGTGGGAATGCTCTAAAGAGCATTCCCACTAATAATAATAATAATAAAGAACAGAAGAACAATAGTGGGAATGCATGGCATTCCCACTAATAATAATAATAATAATAATAATAATAATAATAATAATAATAATAATAATATAATAAAGAAAAAAAGTGGGAATGCTCTAAAGAGCATTCCCACTAATAAATAGTAGTAGAAGTAGTAAAAGTAGTAGTAGAAGTAGTAGAAGTAATAGTAGAAGTAGTAATAGAAGTAGTAGTAGATGTAGTAGTAGAAATAGTAGTAGAATTAGTGGTAGAAGTAGTAGTAGAAGTAGTAGTAGAAGTAGTAGAAATCGTAGTAGAAGTAGTAGAAGTTGTAAAAGTAGTAGTAGCAGTAGTAGAAGTAGTAGTAGAATTAGTAGAAGTAGTAGTAGTAATAGAAGTAGTAGAAGTAGTAGTAGTAGAATTAGCTCTAAAGAGCATTCCCACTAATAATAATAATAATAAAGAACAGAAGAACAATAGTGGGAATGCTCTAAAGAGCATTCCCACTAATAATAATAATAATAAAGAACAGAAGAACAATAGTGGGAATGCATAGCATTCCCACTAATAATAATAATAAAGAACAGAAGAACAATAGTGGGAATGCATAGCATTCCCACTAATAAAGAACAGAAGAACAATAGTGGGAATGCTATGAGCATTTCAATTATTATGCAAATTGTATTCAAGTGCCATAAAGATTACATTTTTTGTTTTTCAATTAAACTCATGGATGGTATTGTGTCTCAGGGCTCTTTGGATCACTGAAATCAATCTTAGACACCTGTGATAATTAGTTGGCCAGGTTAGCCCAATTAAGGAAAACTCTGAAGAAGGATGTTCCACATTATTAAGCAGACCACCATTTTCAAGCAATATGGGAAAGAAAAAGGATCTCTCTGCTGCTGAAAAGCGTGAAATAGTTGAATGCCTTGGACAAGGTATGAAAACCTTAGATATTTCACGAAAACTTAAGCGTGATCATTGTACTATTAAGAGATTTGTGGCTGATTCAGAGCACATGGGTTTGTGCAGATAAAGGCACAATGAGGAAGGTTTCTGCCAGACAATTACATCGGATTAAGAGAGCAGCTGCTAAAATGCCATTACAAAGCAGCAAACAGGTATTTGAAGCTGCTGGTGCCTCTGGAGTCCCGCAAACATCGAGGTGTAGGATCCTCCAGAGGCTTGCAGTTATGCATAAACCTTCTATTTCGGCCACCCCTAACCAACGCTCACAAGCAGAAATGGCTGCAGTGGGCCCAGAAATACATGAAAACTAATTTTCAAACAGTCTTGTTCACTGATGAGTGCCATGCAACCCTGGATGGTCCAGATGGATGGAGTAGTGGATGGTTGATGAATGGCCACCATGTCCCAACAAGCTGCGATGTCAGCAAGGAGGTGGCGGAGTCATGTTTTGGGCCGGAATCATGGGGAGAGAGCTGGTCAGCCCTTTAGGGTCCCTGAAAATCATCTTCATGCATGACAATGCACCATGTCATGCTGCAAGGAATACCTCTGCATCATTGGCTGCTATGGGCATAAAAGAAGAGAAACTCATGGTGTGGCCCCATCCTCCCCTGACCTCAACCCTATTGAGAACCTTTAGAGTATCCTCAAGCAAAAGATCTATGAGGATGGGAGGCAGTTCACATCCAAACAGCAGCTCTGGGAGGCTATTCTGACATCCTGCAAAGAAATTCAAGCAGAACTCTCCAAAACTCACAAGTTCAATGGATGCAAGAATGTGAAGCTGCTATCAAATAAGGGGTCCTGTGTTAAAATGTAACTTGACCTGTTTAAGATGTTTTTGATTGAAATAGCTTTTGATTTCAGTAAATATGACCTCCTAATGCTGCAAATTCAACAAATGACTATTTTCAGTTCTTTACAACCTATAAAATGTCTTGAAACTCTGTTGTGCATAATAATTGGAACAGTGCATTTTAAGTTTTTTATTTTTGAAAAAATACTGTTTTCATTGGATGTTTGTTAAATAACATTTGAATAAGACTTTAACAGTTGATGACTTGAAAATTATTCTGACTGTCATTTGCATCGGCTATTTAGGAAAATCAGAGAAAAATATAATTTGCATAATAACTTGGAACGCGGTGTATTTCCATCAAATTTTGTCCCGATGGCAGAAGCTTATTACAAAGATTGCAAAGCCAATCAGTGACCTATGTAAACGCTGATAGTCTGATTCTACTGTGGCCACTACCCTGTGCAGCCCACATTATTTTCATAATGACATATTTAGGAAAAAATGCTGTCTGTTGCCTCTTTAAGTATGTATTGCCCAGTTGATTTAAATGGATATGAATATGGAGGGATGTCACTGAGCTACAGCAGTGGTGAAAGAAGTATTGAGCTCTTTTGTTTAAAGGTATACGATGCAGGATTGTCAAGTACTCTCTGTAAACACTCACCAGTGAAAGTGAAAGTAAAAGCCAACCCCAGATTCACTGTTGTTTGGCATTTGCCCTCGCTACATTTGTGATTTTTCGGTCTTTTGGCTGCCTGCTGCTGAATATGGTCTGGCACCTGGTCATCACCTTTTTATAAAGCTCCACTCTCACCCAAGCACTGTGGGTGTTCACACCCATAAACATCCCGAAAATAATAAATAAATAAATAAATAAATATAAATAGATAGAATAAACACAGAAAATAAGAAGAAATTAAAAAGTACAGGCAAATAGCAGAGTCTGTGCAATAAAATACACACACTTGTAGTGGGTCATAATCAGGCCCAATCTGCGCCAGCAGAACTCTGCAGATTTTCACCAGATTTTAGCAATATAGATTCTCTGTTGTAAAACTCAGAATGTTGTCACTGTGTCCTCCACCTTCATGTGCATGTGTGTGACAATTGTGTGTTGTATCCAGTTAGCATTAAAATCAAAGTAAGTGGTGTAGTGAGAAGAAATGTCAGATTAAGATTTACTGTTAATAGACTGGCAAATTAATTTTTGTTCTCCATATTGAACCTTCCATTTTAATGTGCATGTGTCCCACATTTTGTTGATTGACTTTTCCAACAGTTTAGTATTCATGATTAAATAAATTTCTGATTCAAATTTTCTACTAAAATCTACTAAGTAGTTCTTATAGCCTGCTTGAGGTCATTTCAGGTTTTAATGTATTGTGTGCATGGCCGTAGCCAGCTATGAGGTCACTGAGGTAAAAATTTTAAAGAGAAAGAACCCCAAACAGCATGGTAAACATATTAACATATTAATTATATATAATATTATATATTTATATATATATATATATATATATATATATATATATACAGTTAAGGTCAAAATTATAACCCCCCCTTATGAAATCAAATAAAACCCTTATCCTTCCAATGACATGGGCCATAACCTTAAGTGTTTATAGTTTGTGTGTGTTCGCAAGAACAAAGACAACATCTGCCTAAGGTCAAATGAACATTTTTATTGGTTTGCTGAACTGAAACAAGAAAAAATCAAAAAATGCAATGGTCAAAATTATTAGCCCTCTGACAACTAATAGTCAACAGTGTAGCCTTTCTGATTCAAAACTGACAACAACCTCTTCTGGTAGTTTCTAACTAAGTTGACACATGTCTCCTGAGGGATTTTAGCCCATTCTCCTTGGCAAATTGTTCAAGATCATGCAAATTGCTTGGTCTCCGAGCATGGACCCGAACCTTGAGCTCCCTCCACAGATTCTCGATAGGATTGAGATCAGGGCTCTGAGAGGGCCACTCCAGAACCTTGATTTTGGTGTCTTTCAAAAAGTTTTTGACTAACTTTGATGTATGCTTCGGGTCATTGTCTTGTTGGAAGACCCAGCGACGACCTAACCCTAGACTGGCTGCAGATGTCTTGATGTTAGCCTTCAAAATACCCACATAATCCTCTTTTTTCATGGTCCCATGCACCCGAACAAGGTTTCCTGTCCCTGAAGCAGCAAAACAGCCCCACAGCATTATGTTGCCACCACCGTGCTTCACTGTGGGGACAGTATTTTTAGGGTTTTTCTTGCATGATGACCACGAAGTCCACCACGATGAAGAACCCTCACAACAGTCTTGCATGAAACATCAAGTCCAGAGGAAGCCAGTTCAGCAACAATCATCTTTGCAGAGGTCTGGGGATTCTTGTTGACATCTCTGATTATTTTTCGCTGCAAAGTTTTGGAAATCTTGCGTTTTCTACCATGGTTGGGTTTATTTTTAACAGACTTTGTATGTTTGTGCTTTGCAATGATGCAACGCACAGCTGTTCTAGAAACCATGAAACACTTGGAAATGGCAGTATATCCTTCCCCCTGAAGATGAAGATCCACTATCTTCTGTCTGAGGTCCAGACTGATTTCTTTGCTTTTTGGCATGATGATATTGCTTCTTATGAAGATTATAGAGCAATCCCTTTCATTCAAGTGGTCAAGTGATACTAACTCTGCTTCTTGAAGTCACTTAAATAAGGTTCAGTGCTAATTGATTGCTCAGGTGTGTTTTCAAACCTAATTGACTGCTCAGGTGTGTTTTCAAACCCAGTTAATTTGTTTTGAAAGCACAAAATCACATGGGGGCTAATAATTTTGACCATTGCATTTTTTTGCTTTTTTCGTGTTTCAGTTCAGCAAACCAATAAAAATGTTCATTTGACCTTATGCAGATGTTGTCTTTGTTCTTGCGGACACACACAAACTATAAACACTTAAGGTTATGGCCCATGTCATTGGAAGGATAAGGGTTTTATTTGATTTCATAAGGGGGGGTAATAATTTTGACCTTAACTGTATGCATGTATGTATGTATGTATGTATGTATGTATATGACAAAAAATATTGAACTTATTTTGATAAATTATGGTGATGAACCTGTATGTTGTACACTAGATTTGATTGAGGTGATATTTGATATATAATGCACTGGGCAATAAGAGCATCCTTCTATTTAAACACTATTTAGTGGCTTGAAGCTTTAAACCACATCAAATAATGTTGTTACATTATGCAGCGCTTTATTCACTCATTTGAAGATTACATGACCTCATGTTTGTGTCATCTACTATTTATTTGTTGTTGTTGCGTTACTCTTGCTAGCTCAGGTGGAGCCTTCTACTGTACTCTATGGGTAGTATTCTCCTCCAACCACGAGCATGCATTTACTGTATGAATTTTACACATAAACTGTAAAAATAGTGGACATAGCTACTGTGATGTAATCCACTGGTTTGTAGACTCCCTTTCCGAAGCTTCGAGTTTGGCACTTTGACTATCGCCATCTTGTTTTTTAACTTAACATATTTGACCGAGGGATGGCTCTGACTGACAAGCAGAGGACATTATCAGCAAACAGCCTGTCACTCAAAGCGGCCCGCCCTTAATTATGTGTAACATAAGCCTTGAGCCCCAAACAAGCAGAGACTCTTTATCTGATGACATAGTTTCTCTAGATGGCATTGCTCTGGCCTCTAGCACTACCGCAAGAAACCTCGGAGTAATATTCAATCAGGGTTTGCCTTTTAATTCTCATTTAAAACAAACCTCACGGACTGCATTTTTTCATCTGTGTAATATTGCGAAAATTAGGCCTTTCCTGACCTGAAAAGATGCAGAAAAATTGGTCCACCCTTTTGTTACCTCTAGACTGGATTAGTGTAACTCCCTATTATCAGGTAGCTCTAATAAGTCTTTAAAAACTCTCCAGCTAATTCAGAATGCAGCAGCACGAGTACTAACAGGAACTAAGAAACAAGATCATATTTCTCCTGTTTTAGCTTCTCTGCACTGGCTCCCTGTAAAATCCAGAACTGAATTTAAAATCCTACTGTTAACTTGCAAAGCTCTAAATGGTCAAGCTCTGTCATATCTTAGAGAGCTCATAGTGCCATATTATCGCACCAGAACTCTGCGCTCTGAGAACGCAGGGTTACTCGTGGTCCCTAAAGTCTCCAAAAGTAGATCAGGAGCCAGAGCCTTCAGCTATCAGGCTCCTCTCCTGTGGAATCATCTTCCTGTTGCAGTCTTGGAGGCAGACACTGTCTCCACATTTAAGACTAGGCTTAAGACTTTCCTCTTTTCCTCTTTGATAAAGATTGATTGTACCAGCCCCTAGTTAGGCTGACTTAGGGGGGGACCTCCTAAAATACACCGGGCACCTTCTCTCCTTCTCTCTCTCTCTCTCTCTCTCTCATGTCCTGTTACTGCATCTTGCTCACTCGGCCATACTGCATGTCACTAACTCGGCTTCTTCTCTGGAGACTTTGTGCTCCACTGTCTCACAAGGTTAACTTATATCACACCGGTGCCTGGATAGTGTGACGTGTGTGGTTGTGCTGCTGCTGTGGTCCTGCCTGATCCCTCCTGCTGCTGCTGTTATCATTAGTCATACTTCTACTACTGTACATATTATACACATATGATTATTGTCAAATACATATACTATCAGATATTATTATTTACTTTCAACATATTGTACTACAATAGCCAGAATCATAATTATCAATCAGTCAATCAATTTTATTTATAAAGCCCAATATCACAAATCACAGTTTGCCCCACAGGGCTTTCCAGCATACGACATCCCTCTGTCCTTAGGACCCTCACAGCGGATAAGGAAAAACTCCCCCCCAAAAAACCTTTAACTGGGGGGAAAAACGGTAGAAACCTCAGGAAGAGCAACTGAGGAGGGATCCCTCTTCCAGGGCGGACAGACATGCAATAGATGTCATACAGAACAGATCAACATCATAAATTAACAGTAATCCATATGTCACAGAAAGACAGACAGAGAGACAGAGACAGAGACAGATAGAGAGAGAGATGCAGGACAGTAACTTAAAACAACATTATCATCCTTATCCCCTGCGAGGGTCTTGCCCTGTGAGGCAAATTGTGATTTGTGATATTGGGCTTTATAAAAAAAATATTTGATTGATTGATTGATAAAATGTAAACGAGTGAGTTATAAAAAAAAAAAAATCATCCCCCATACAGTTGTCATAAATGTTAATGGCCTCAAGTGGCCATTAGAGGGATTTTTTAAACCCCAGGGGTTGCCTCTTGATTTAGAGTTCACCAGCTGACTGACCCAACACCTGCTACCTGCTGTGGTTCTCCCTGGCACCTCAAGACAATCCATCCAGGGAGTGGATGCAATTAAGCTTCTTTATGCCTTTACACCCCTTAGTCTCATCCCTCCTCTGCTGGAGAGAGTTAGTCGGGAGCAGTTGTTGGTCATTCTGGTGGCCCCGGGTTGTTGCTTGGCATTGTGGTATGCAGAAATGACTCAAATGGTGGTGGCCCAGCCCTAGATTATCCAACAGTTCTGTGGGACTTTGTCCAATGCTGGTGCTTACTCCCCACAAAGGGACCTACCATTGGTGCTCAAGAACTTGGTGAAGAATCCCTTTAAACCTGTGGAGCACTCCTCTCTTAAGGTGTTGTTATACAAGATGGTGTTGCTGCTTATATTGACCTTAGCTAAGAGAGTATGTGAGCTAATGGGTGCACCCTAGTTTCTTGCTGCTTCATGGTGACCGCAGTGGGGCCTCTCCTCAGGAAGAGCAACTGAGGAGGGATCCGTCTGTTGTACAGAACAGATCAACATAATAAATTAACAGTAATCCGTATGACACAATGAGACAGAAAGAGACAGAGAGAGAGACAGAGACAGAGAGAGATACAGGACAGATGCTTACAACAACATTAATGGAAGTAATAATATTATAATTATAGTTTCGGCTACTGTGGTACAATATATATATTGTATATATTAATATCTGATAGTATACATATGTGACAATAATCATCTGTGTATAATAACAGTAGAAGTATGACTATGGTCAAGAGTTAAACAGTTAGATGCTTTTTGTCTTCTAGTGGGGGCAGGGAGGCAAATTTGCATTTGCTCTGCCCAGTTCATGCATTGGCATGTTATGTTGAACGCACAGCCCCATCTGACACGCTGCACCATTGTTGCGTGCTTTGGTGATAGTGTAACTGGTAAGGCCCTATCCAAGAAATGCTTTGCTAGATCTGTGTACCACCACACGTGGTGTAGCAGTGTTGGTGGCCTTGTTCGGTGAGGTGAGTGTCGAGGACATATGTATGGCAATGTTGGTCTACGCCTTGCCCATTCTTATGACACCATCTCTTAAACATAAAGCCTGTCAATGCCTAACTTGACAGCAGAAATAAACATGTTTACAGCCTGATACAAAAAAAAACCTGTTTTGGTCTCTATAGTTCATTTCAACATTCATGTCAACTGTACAGGAAGGTGAATTTTTTAAAACCCACCGGTTAAGGTTACACATAATTAAGGATGGGCCACTTTGAGCAACAGGCTGTCTGTCGATAGTGTCCCCGGTTTCTCATATATTCATATATCAGGCTATTCTGCAGTATATTTTCAAAATTAAAGCCCTTTAAAAGCTCACATATGAGCTATTGTCTTCCAAATTCAAACTTAATTTTAAAAGAAATGGCCCATTTAGACAGACTAATTTCACTTGGGATTAGCAGATAGCAGACCACCTTGTTGTCCCTGAGACATATCAGGACATTCTGATGTGGATTTCAAAGGTTAAAGCCGTTTAAAAACTTGCTTATGTGCTACCTTGAAATTCAGATTGAAATTAAAAGGAAACCCCGTTGCCACAGTGTAATTTTACTACAGAATGATAGCAGACCACCTTAAACTGTCACACTACAGTATCAGGACATTGTGATGTGGATTTTCAACGTTAAACCATTTAAAATCTCATACATGAGCTATATCATCCTTTCATAGGGCTGTAATTTTGAAAGTTTTCATCAGAATAGCCTGACATTCTCTGAGTGAAACTCTGAGGTGGTCTGCCATCAACCCCAAGTGAAATTTGTCTGTGGCAACAAGCCGTTTGGTGGGAAAACTCCTATATGACAATTGTGAGGGCTTTAATTTTGAAATTCAACTACAGAATGTCCTGTGATTGTCTGAATGATACTCTGAGTAGTTGTACTGTCATGTTGTCTTTGGAAATGAGTTTGACTAACACAATAGATGCTGTCGTCATCTGCAAATGAAGGCGTTGTCTCAGAGCGGGAATGACCGGGGGTGGCAACGGCAGTTTGAGCAGGGGTCTTGGCATCATCAACCTCGAGCTCCTGCCCACTGTTATCGCAGGCGATAATCCCACCAGTGATCCTGCTACAGGTGTCTAATCTTCAGCTCTTGGCAGGCTTCGCAGGGAGGTGGCTGCTGAACACTGCTCTCTGCCTGGCCCATGCCGAGGCACTCAAAACAGCAGCCATTAAGAGGAAGAGGCTGGGACATGATGGGCGTTGAAGAGGTTTTTATTTATTTATTTAACCTTTATTTAACCAGATAAAAGACCCCTTGAGATCAAGACCTCTTTCACACGGGTAACCTGGCCAAGAAAGGCAACAGCACACGTCATAATAAATACTACAAATCTAAAGACAGATAAAAAGATACAAACACTGAAATACAGAAATCTAAACAATTTGACAAATAAAGTGCAGGAGTTATGGTTTCAGTAACATCTTAAGAACATAAGCACTGTTTGATAGATTCCCGTTCTTGGTCTTTTAGGATAGCGCGAAAAGCTTCAGGTGAAATAACTTCTGGTATTTTTAGTTCAGATTGGAGAGTATTCCAAGCAGACGGGGCAGAGAAACTGAATGCTTTTTTTCCTATTTCAGTCCGAACACAAGAAGCAGACAGGTGCAAAATATTATTAGATCGTTAGGCATAATGGCTGTTAGTTCGCTGAAGAAAAGTGCATAAATAGGCAGGAACCAAGCCAAGAAGAGCTTTATAAATCAGAGTCATCCAGTGTGTATACCTTTGTACATTCAAGGAGGGCAAACCAGCTTTAGCATACAGTTCACAGTGGTGGTTGAGGTGGCTGCAAACAGGAATAAACCTCAGAGCACAGTGATAGACCAGAATCAAAGACTGTAGACAGCTGGTTGAAGCACACATATACTCAACATCGCCATAATCAAGTACAGGCAGAAAAGATAGCGGGTATCAGAAGCTTCTCTACCCTGGAAAGCCAGACTTCTCGCGAGAGCACAATTTGAATGACAATTTCACACAGCTTTGCACACACATTGCTCTTGGATGGATTACTCATGAATGCAGGGTCGCACAGAAATGCCACACATATCACATGAAAGCGCAGGAGCAGAGCTTTCCAATAATACCACACATCATTGTGCTGTCATCCCATCATGCTTTAAATCCAGATCAAATGTCTACAAATAAAAACCTGGCGAATTTCTTTACAATCCATTATACAGATCATGTTATCAGTCACTTCATATAGTGAGGAATATCGTATCTTACCACGTCTTAGGCTTGTGTGTGTTTCTCCCTGTCTATCCACATTTGTTGTCGGCTTTCAAGATGCAAATATCTTCATATTGTCCAGTTGACACTCCATCAAACTTTGTATGACAAGACCAGCGTACTTCACCTTTGCACACCCAGACAACTGTAGCCTAATTATGCATGCTGACAGGGCCTTAGTCACCATATACATTGAGGGGGACATGTGCCCCCCCACCAATGCCCAAAAAGTCCCCCCGATATATAACTGAAACTGAAAAACAAATATTATCTTGGAGGACATCATTGCACTTGGTTGACTATTTTTGTATTATCTTACATGTAAATATTGCATGTTTCTTTCAGATAAAACACATTTTTGACTTGTGAATGAGTCAATGGAATTTCTTGCAATAATGAAAAAATCCTGGCAATCATGTCCGTCTGGCACAAACCACATGTTTTGGACAACTGTGAAGTGACAGAATGTCCCACCATCATGGTACTTATATTGCCAGATTCCAGAGAGTCTCCCCTCTTCATATATGGCAGAATATGTCATTTTCCAACTTGCTATGGTGAGATACATGTAAAAATGTAAGAATTTAGTCATATGGATTTGTTTTTTTCATTGATATAAAAATTAATATAAAATACAGGCACTTAGGAGGACATGTAAAGATGGCAAATCTGGTTAGCCCAGATTGTCCTGAAAAAAATAAGATATAGCATGTGATGTAGCCTTTATAATGACTGTGATATGAGCTTAAAAGTAAAGGCAGTAAAAATACCCCAAAAAGGCATGGGGCCCATAGGGTTAATTTGGTGACAAAATTTCTGATGTGAGCTTTAAATGAAGCCCCCCCATTAATAATTAAGCCATGGTAACTTGTAACTAGCTCAAAAGCTTTACCTTGAGCAGTTCTAATTGAGGGGATATTCTCCAGGAGAACAGTTGAATTAGAAAAGAGCATTACTTTGGATTTTTCAGCATTTAAAACCAGTTTCACTTGTTTAAGACAAGTCAGCACTACATCAAAAGCGGACTGCAAGAATTCAGATTGCTGTGCAATAAAGTGTGAACAGCAATAAATTACAGTATCATCTGCATAAAAATGATACAAGGCATTTGGCAAGTTTGGGCACAGATCATTGATGTAAATCGTGAGCAAAATGGGTCCTAAGACTGAGCCTTGAAGTATGCCGTTTGTGACCTCAAGAAAAGTGGAACTAACCCCAGCCATCTGAACACATTGCGTTCTACTTGCCAAATAGCCTGTAAACCAAGTGACTGCTTGTTTGGAGATGCCAATCTTGAGGAGAATTTTCAACAGAAGACTGTGGTCCACGGTGTTAATTGCCTTGGACAAGTCAATGAACAGGGCAGCACAAAACTTTTTAGAGTCCAATGCCTGAAACATATCATTAAAAACTTTTAGGGCAGCAGTAGCAGTGCTATGCTGCTTCCTAAAACCTGACTGAAGTGGGTTTAGAATGTTGTTTGATTACAAAAATTCCTTCAGTTTTTCAAATACTTTCACCAAAATACATAATTTTGAGATAGGCCTGTAATTATTCACAATTGATGGTTCACCTCCTTTTAGTAGTGGGAGGACAAAAGCAGATTTCCAGACTTTAGGTAGTTGAGGCTTAGATTAAAAATACAAGTTAGAGGCTCAGCAATTAAGTCAGCAGCCAGCTTTAGAAAAAGTGGATCCAAATTATCAGGACCAGCTGATTTTTTGGAGTCCAACTTTTTTAATGCACTACGAACCTCCTAGAAGCAGTGACACCCTGGAGAAAGCTGGTCAGTGGGCAACTCACCAATCACTGAAGAACACAGGATGTTGAGACTGTCGCACATCTTCCATATATATCAAATCAAATCAAATAAGATCAAATCAAATCAAACTTCATTTATAAAGCGCCTCTCATACAATTATGCAGCCCAAAGAGCTTCACAGAGCAGGAATAAAACAGCACAGAAAGAGTAACAAGTAAATAACTAGACATTACAATGATGAACGATAAAATATTTAGAATAAATAACATTTAAAAGAATAAATAAACACAAGGGGAAAGAAAATGTAGAAAATGCCAAAAACAAGATTTAAAAACAGAGGCAATAAATGACGAGGCACCATTAAGTAAAAGCCAAGCTAAAAAGAGTAAAAGTAAAATAAAGTAGGTAAATGTAAAAGCTAAGCTAAAAAGATATGTCTTAAGGTTTCTGAGGAACATCCACTGAGGTGGAGTTCCTCAGATACTCAGGTAGACGTTGGGCCACAGAGGCTGATGTGATTCCCCATGGATTTTTGTTGAAATCCTTGGGATGGCCAGCATACTAGCAATAGAGGATCTGATGGACCTATACTGTGGGCTCCACATATAATTGAGTATGCACGTCCTGACTGGCCAGCTACCTTTATGCAAAATTCAGTTGGCGAATGTGCGCTCATGATTGGAGGAGAGTATTACTCATACAGTCCAGTAGGGGGCGGAGCCTGTGTGAGATAGAACTGCATCCTGCTTATAAATTGGTTCTATAACTGTAGTGGAATAGAAGAAATATAAAGTATAACAACATGGAAATACTGAAGTTCAGTGCAAGTGTCTCAAAATTGAACTTAGTAGTTGATTAAATGTGTTTAGTGTCTACCCCAGTCAGGACCTCTTCAGTCAAAGGAAACTATTTCAATTTGCAGTGTGATATTTGGCAGTATGGCTCTGTTCTAGGGCCCCTCTGCCTTTCCTAAGGTCTACGCAGAAAGCCTAAGGCAGAGAGAGTATACCTCTCCGCCCTTCCATGCGCATATGTGGAAAGCCTGAGACAGAGAGTGCAAACCTCCCTGCCCTTCCATGTGTTTACATTTAAAGCCTAAGGCAGGCAGAGCAGCAGCAAAGACCCCCCAGGCAATAGAACAGAGTGAGCATCAATGACAAACAGAAATGGCATTGATAAGTTAAACACAACATGAAAAGGAGGAGCTGGGGTGGAGGCAGGTTGCAAAGCGGGTTGCAGAAGAAGCAGCAAATGTAGGCAAGCCAAAGCAGTTTAATCAAGGTGCCCTGAATGAAATTTGCCAGTTGGTTGCGTCAAAAGAAATTGTGTGATCTATCAGCTGACTCCATCCCATCAATCAGCTGATCCATCAGTTGATTGGGCTGCTTGAGATCAGCTGATGTAGCTAGGATGTGAGCTGAGCTTGACATTGTGTCCTCCCTGAACTAACGCTATGCTCAATTTCTCCCTCCACAGCTTTGCCAATGTTAGATGTTTGTAAAATGAAAACTCTCTGATCTGCCACTGTGTAGCTAATGCTTTTGACAGACTGCATACTTCAGCTCACTGTTGTTTATGTAATTTTCCCCAGTGTGTCCACAGAGGTCGCTATTGTGGTCTGCTCCTAAACATGAGGTTCAGTGGCATTAAAAAAAATGCACCATATGCTTTTCTTACTTAAAGTGAGGTGGTCCATTATATAACCCTGAAACACTGTGAAAGGGAAACAGCTGATATGCTGTGTTTGTCCATCCCTCCTATGACTGTATGTATGACCTTCTCTTCCCCTCCGGTGCAGGCGATGGAGTCTCAGATAGGGGACTTTTACAAGGATGTGGGAGACCTAGGGAGCTTGCAGGGGGTCTGCCTACCCCAGCGAGGGCTGATGGGTGATGACAGGGAAGGCGGCGAGCAGTCAGGTGGCGTAGAGACCCGCATTGTCCGCCTCATTGAGCCCCTGAAGGAGAGACGCCGCATCCTGTTAGCTTCCAAAGAGATGCATCAAGTCGCCCAGGACCTGGAGGATGAGATAGTGAGTCCACACTTCGTCTCTGAGTTCCCATTGTTTGCTTCTATATCTTTTCTCTTCCACGTACACTGCTTTTAATTCCCTTTTCTTCATCCTAAGTGTTAGTACATTAAGGTGTATGATCAGAATCAGGAATTTCATGGAATTATACTTCATACAGAGCTTTACATCAACATACTGAAAAATGTAATGACCATACTGTGGTTACTTGATAGCTGTGGATTCAGGAGAGGCTTCCATTGGCCTCCTGTAAGGATTACGGGAATAACCTCCAGAGTGTGCAGCAGCACGTAAAAAAGAACCAGGTACGTGTCAAAGATGATGCTTGACCATGCTCAGCTGAAATGTGATCTGACCTGGCTCATTTTGGGAACTTCACTCTGATTGGTCCTTCAGACACTCCAGAGGGAGCTGACAGGGCGACGGGCTCGTGTTGAGGAAGTTCTGGACCGAGCAGGGATCATTGCATCGCTGAGGACTCCTGAGGTGGAGTTTGTACGTGAAGGGGCAGGGCATGTGCGCCAGCTGTGGGAAGTTTTGCAGCTGGAGACAGAGAGGAGGTGTGTGATGCTGGATGCCACGCTGCAGGCTCAGCAGTACTACAGTGAGGCAGCTAAAGTGGAGTCCTGGCTTTCAGGTCAGAAACTCCATCTGGTCAATGAAGAAAAAGGCACAGTACGTACAGCCCTGTTGGTCATGCAGGTATTTGTTGGGATAAATGTGAAAGTGAATCCTAACATCATTCTGATATTTTTCAGGATGAGGTGAGCACCCTGCAGCTGCTGAAGGCCCACCTGGCTCTGGAGCAAACAGTGGAAACATATGCAGAGACAGTAGGCATGCTATCCCAGCAATGCCAGCGTCTACTGGAACTTGGACACCCAGAAAGGTGTGGCCTGACCCAATGTCACTTGTGCACTTGCAGCATATACAGTTTAGCCAGAAAACAGTAAATATTTCGGAAAATTTGCATTTCTGCCGAAATTTTGTGTAAGATAATGTAAGGGTAACGTTTTCAATGCTTATCTTGTTGGTAGCTGTAAAATGTAGTTTTCTCCCAATATTCAACAGTGAGCAGATCACCAAGCAGCAGTCCCACATAGACCGGCTGTATGTGTCTCTGAAGGACATGGTGGAGCACAGGAAGACCAAGCTGGAGCAGCAGTACTGGCTCTATCAGCTCAACAAGGAGGTGGAGGAGTTAGAGAAATGGATCACTGAGCGTGAGACAGTGGCCAGTTCCACTGAGCTGGGCCAAGACCTCGAGGATGTCACGGTCAGTAAGTCAACACGTAAAACTGCTCTACTGCTATACATTGCTCTAACCACAGGAGATATTCAGCTGTTGATTAGCAGGAGTAATTTATGAGAGAACACCATGAAATACAATCGTATAACCATATGACTTATCCTAAACAAGAACAATGAAATACAGTTTGCATTTTTGAATTAATAATTGTATCAAATACTTTAATATCCTCAAAGAAGTTGCTTGCTTTCACACTTGATTTAAAGCTTAGTGTAAAGCAGTAGAAGAAAACAGTAAAAATAGTCTCATCATACCAGAACATAGTTGTTCTATTAAATGGCTATTACAAAGCCCAGAATTATTGATTTATTCAGCTCCTATATTTAATTGGTATATAAATAAGATAAAAGGAATATACTTATGTTTGTTTCAGCGGTATAAATGAGCCAGTATGTAAAAAAATATTTTAACATCGTAAAATTAAGAATTCACTGAACTGTATGGCTGATATAAAACAACTGAATGGAATGGAATAGAATAGAATAGAATAGAATAGAATAGAATAGAATAGAATAGATTTTTATTGTCAAAGAAAGGCACTCTTGCGCTTCAGCCAAAAATAAAATAAAAATGGATCGGTGCTCACAGCACAGGACAAAATAGTAGACAGTACATCAAGTGGGCCACTTCAAAAAATGACTGAACCCAAATGAAAGGAGGCTGGAGCACTCGATAAATTGCAGAGTTTTTAATAAGGTGCAAACAGACTGACGTTTCGATGCTACTGCGTCTTCTTCAGAGTCAAACAGGTATTGGTAGAACAGTGGCAGTTAAATACCCACATCCTGAAATTCAAACAGTATCTCATTGGTAAATGAGGATGAGGGAGAGATTAACTACTCCTGTTGAAGCACTCAACAAAAACAGGGTGTAAAGAATCAGCAATCAATACAAAACACTACCCCTGCGAATGATGAAGGTGAGAGAAGACAAAAATAAAAAAAACCCAAAACAAAACAAAACAAAACAAAACAAAAAACAATTATATATAGAATTTAATTAAAAAAAAATTAAATTAAATAAATAAATAAATAAATTAATTAATTAATAATAATAATAAATTAAAAATAAAATAAAATAAAATGATAATAATGATAGTAAATGATAGTATAATAAAATTAAAAACCACCCTAGAGATGTAACCCGATGTTTTACAGAAAACATGAAAAATTCAGTTCTTCATTAAGTCCATGCGGTTCAACAGTGTTCAGTATATGAATCCAATAAGCTTCTCTTCTGAGGAGTTTGTTGACAATATCTCCACCCCTCTGTGGGGAGGAGACCTTTTCGAGTTGAGTTAGGAATGACATTAAGACATTGCAGTAGCGTTAGAGTTTAAAAAAATATATAACAGTAGTTTTTAATAAGAACCATGTGATGGTGGGATAATGGACACCATTAGATAAAGAGAAAAAAAAATCATATATACTATTTTTATACAAAATAGCCCTAACATGAAATGCAGAACCAAACAGCTGCAGCATCATTCCGCTCCCATGTGTAATAGGTTGCAATGGCATGAGATTTTCATGGTCTGATAACTGTCTCAGAAAATATCATGGTTTCATAGTATCACCGTATTACAGAATATCATCACTCAGAATGCAGAATGCCCAAATAAATATCTAAAAAAAGCCCTTTTTGTACACCTTGAAAACGGTATACAGTATCGCTTCAACACTAGTGTGTAATTTTAGACAGCATGTCAGTATCACAGAATCAAAAGAGGTATGATGGGCTAATGGAGGTGACATGTAACATATTGTGGCAATCAGTCATTTATTCTATGTTATATGGCAACTGATCTCGTCCTCTGCTTGAAGGATAAGGAGCTCCTGGACCTTATTGTTTTCCCAGTTTGCAGACATTTTCAGCTGCTGTTCTTCCTCTTTGAATCGCAGACATAACATCATCAAAATGTCACATCTGTACTGCCCATGATCTCATCCTGTTGGCTGTCCTGTTTATACAAACACTGTTTCAGCGCTATTACTACCTCCATTCCCCACACATTTTCAGTCCAACCTCATCACATATCAATGTTTGGACATCAGGGCCGTCGCAACGGGACAGGCAAACTAGGGCCCACAGCTGGAAGGGGGCCTGCAGAGATGGCTGACATTCGTCCATATCAGTGACAATAAGATGGAACTCCTATAGACACTGCAACAATGACAACACGTTGGAATCCCCCCTAATGGGGCCCCCTACTAGCTGCTGCTTGCAAGTGGCTAAGTAGGGTGACCAGACGTCCAGCATTGTGCGGGACTGCACAGCATTTCTGTTTCTTTTCATGCATCACGCAAATTGAGACCATGTCCCACATGATTGGTTGCCACCCGCGCTAGTGTAGCACTTTGGAAAAAAATATTTTTTTGTGTATAGTGCATTCCCTATTATTTGAGGTAACATTTCATTCAGCAATAGGCATTTATTTCTAGTTCTTTTGTGTAAGAAGCTATAATTACTTTCGCCAGCAGGGGGCAGAGCTAAATATTAAGTGGTGAATGACTACCAGTGAAGTAGTAGCGGAGTTTGTTTTCAGTGGTTAGACGGAGCCCCGTTGGGTCGGAGGTGTGTGTGTGCCCGGTGCTCGTGACTTGTATATTTTTCTCTGCCCTGCCGGTGAAGAATAAATACTGAACTCTTTCTACACGTCGTTGTCGTCTGAGTGGTGTAACAATTTGGAGGTTCCACCGAGATAAAGACGGATATTACTTCACGGCAGAGGACTTTTTCAACTCCGGAGAAACACGGTAAAGTCGGACATGTGCGCGAACAGCGAGTCAACTAAGTGAGCTAAAGCTAGCTACAGGTAACAGTTGAAGTATAGCTAGAGCGACACCGTCTCGTTTTGTTGTTTTTCCAAGTGTTGGCATGTAAAAACGTTTGATGCAAGATGTCGGAGCACCGAGAAGAGTTTCTGCTGGAAATAGAAACTAAATTGTTTGGACTGAATGTGAAACAACTGCACCGAGTCTGCGAGTATTGTAAAATTGCTGGAAAAGACTCTGAGGACATTAAAGACAAGACTCGCCGTGCGCTGGTTAAGCACATAGTGAAGTTTTGTGAACGTGAGGAGTTTTTGGAGAGGGAAGACGAGGGCATGTCTGTGCTTCTGGACCTGAACGACGCACTCGACGCTCTGCGGGAGGACCCAGCGGAGACCGACGACGCAGGAGCGGCGCCATTCTTCTCTTCACCCGCTGCCGACGAGGACGAGGAGATGGCGCGCCCAGCTCAACCGGTGTCGGGACGACAGCAGGGAGACATCACACCACCCTCGCCATCGCTGGAGACACAGGTCATCCGGGAGACGGCGCGGGATGAGGGAACTACAAGCAGAGGCAGAGACTCCATTAGCAACAACTGCTGGCCTTCCAGTGGTTTCAGAAAGGACTTCAGGATAAACGGACATATTGGTGAGTCAACCTCAAAAGACACTCTGAGCTTCAGCAGCCTTGAACACCAGATCGAAAGTGGTTTAAGGAAAGGCTATCCACAAGTGGAAATCATGGAAGCTGTGATACGTGCTGTAAATCCTGGCTTGAAACTGAGGAGCTATTTAGAGGGGAAAATCGAGTTCACACCTAGCCACTCTCAGACAAATCTTAAGAGCCCACTATGCAGAAAAGGATGCAACCGTACTGTACCAACAACTGACAAAAGCTGTACAGGGGCCTGGTGAAAGTGCACTTGACTTTCTAGTGCGAGTTCTTGATCTGCGGCAAAAGGTCCTGTTTGCATCTGAACGTGCCCAGTCTGGCCTGAAATATAACAAAGAGCTTGTTCATAGCCAATGTTCTCAGTCCATTATGACAGGCTTGTCTAATGATAACATAAGAACGGAGATGAGGATGTATCTTCAGGATGAGAATAGCAGTGATGAGTTGCTTCTGCAAAAGATGCAGATCGCCCAATACAACGAAAATGAAAGGGCTCAAAAGATTAAAGCTACAACTAAAGCAACTCACAGGGCAAGCTTGAGCACAGTTGAGAAGTGGTGATGAAAATGACCCTTCAACATCCCAAGTCTCTGCTAAACCTAACAAACCGATTAAAGATAACTCCCTGTTTACCAAAATGGAGGAGAGCAACATGGCAATTAGGGAGCTCACAGGTCAAGTAGCGTCCCTTGTGCAAACTGTCCAGCGGGGGAGAAAAACTGTTGATGACGACCAAAACAAAGCACAAGTCAATGCTTTTAAGAGACCAAAGAGACAATGTGTAGCATGTCAGCAAGACAAAAAGGACTGCAACCATTGTTTTAAGTGTGGCAGTGACACACATTGGGCAAGAGGGTGCAGAGTAGGGGGCAGTCAAAGGTTGTCGGGAAACTTGAAGGGGTTGTGACAGAGGGACGTGCCATGACCTCAGAGTTAAAGTCCCAAAATGAAACAAAGTTGAACCCTCAAACACAGCCTGTAAACTTGTGCACAGTGAAGGGGGAAAGAAAAAAACTGCCCACTCATCACTCCTCAACACCTTCAAAGTTAAATGTGAAAGTCAAAAGAGACAACCCCTCTCACTCAAACAATCCTGGTCCAAAACACAAGCAAGTGGCACAGCTAGTAGGCAAAAAGTGTCTTGTCTGGTGCAAAATGAACAGTGTTAAGACTCAAGCCTTGTGGGACACAGGAGCCCAAGTGTCCATTATGAGTGAGACATGGAAGTCCCAAAACTTGCCTGATGCAAGAATCCGTCCAATCAGTGACCTGTTAAGTGATGATGAACTGCTGGACTTAAGAGCTGCAAATGGCACAGAAATCCCCTTTCAGGGCTGGGTCCCAGTTAGTTTCAGTCTGTGTGATCCAAAATCCAAACAGGCAAGGTCTGATGAAATACTAGTTCCAGTACTAGTGAGCAGGGACGTACTGCAGAGGCCCATAATAGGGTTTAATGCCATTGAGGAAATGCTACTAAATGGAGAGAACCAGGTTCAGCCTAGTGAAAGCATAGCTTTGCTCAGAAATTCACTGAAACTAGGATCAGGAAAGGCAGAAGCTTTGCTAAACGTCATTCAGGGAGCTACAAATGAGAACGTTACTTACCTTGTCCGCAGGACGCACACCCGTTGTAGTTCCAGGGGGACAAATAAAGTGTATTACCTGTCCTGTCAAAATGGACCTCAAAGTGAAAACTGAAATGCTCTTTGAACCAGAGGAGAACTTGTCATTGGACGAAGGACTCAAAATCACCTGTCAACTCATAAATGTTTCTTGCTTCTCGCGTAAAGTTAATATTTATGTGAGAAACACCTTGCAACATGACATCACTATGCCAAGTAAAACTGTGATAGGGAGCATTCAGAGAATAACAGACTGTTACCTGGTGCACCCAGAGGAACACATGGTTAACTCTGTGGTTGCAGAAAGTTCTCAGACCCCATCACCAAGGGATCATCTGAAGGTGATCCCCAAGACAAACATTTTGATCCACCTGTCAACCTGGACCACTTGACCATCGAACAACAGGCGGTGGTCAAACAAATGCTGAGGGAAGAATCAGGAGCATTTGCCAGACACAAAGATGATGTTGGCTTCATCAAAAACTTAAAAATGGACATTAAGCTAACTGATGAGGTCCCAGTAGCCAAAACATACAATGCCATACCTCGCCCATTGTATGATGAGGTCAAAAACCACATCCAGGACTTGTTAAACAGAGATTTCATCCGCAAATCCACCTCCCCATACACAGCTGCAGTGGTTTGCGTGAGAAAGAGAGACGGGAGCCTAAGACTCTGTATTGACTACAGGGGGCTTAACAAAAAGACAGTCCCAGATAGGCACCCCATACCACGCATACAGGAGATACTGGATGGTCTGGGTGGAAATGCTTGGTTCAGCGTACTGGACCAAGGCAAAGCTTATCATCAAGGGAGTGTTAGTGAGGACTCAAAGAAATTCACAGCCTTCACTACCCCATGGGGGCTGTATGAATGGAACAGAATTCCATTTGGACTCACAAATGCACCATCAGTTTTCCAACGTAGTATGGAAGAGAGCCTTGAGGGCCTAAGAGACAAAATATGCATTCCATACTTAGACGATGTTTTAGTCTACAGTAAAACATTCACACAGCATGTTGAGGATGTGAGAGCTGTCCTCAAACGACAACAAGATTGGGGAATTAAGCTGAGACCAGACAAATGTGACCTGTTCAAAAATGAGGTACGCTATGTTGGCAAAGTGATCTCAGCAGAAGGTTACAAGATGGACGACAAAGAAATAGCAGCTGTACAAGCACTAAAGACAAAACCCCCCACCAACATTAAAGAGCTGCGTAAACTTCTGGGTTTTCTGGGGTACTATCGAAGCTATGTGCAGGATTTCTCTCGTCATGCAAAATGTCTCTATGACCTACTCTCAACAGATGTAACCCCAAGTACTGAGTCAAAGCCCACCTCCCGGTCAGCTGGGGCGGGACAACTCCCCCCACACCAGAAAATAGTGTGGAATGATACTCATCAGAAAGCTCTGAACTATCTAGTTGATGTCTTGACCAACCCACCTGTGATGGCGTATCCGAGGTTTGAGGATCCCTTCATTCTTCATATTGATGCTTCAGAACAAGGACTGGGAGCAGTCTTGTACCAGAGGCAGGAAGGCAGACTTAGAGTTATTGGGTACGGCTCACGAACATTGACACCAGCAGAAAAAAACTACCACTTACATTCAGGGAAGCTTGAGTTTTTAGCGCTCAAATGGGCTGTCACAGACAGGTTTAGAGACTATTTGTTTTATGCTCCTTCTGTAACAGTATTTAGTGATAACAACCCTGTTACTTATGTCTTGAGTACAGCCAAACTGAATGCGACTGGACATCGCTGGGTGTCTGAGCTTGCTGACTTCAACATAACACTGAAATACCGTCCAGGAAAAACAAACACAGATGCGGATTTCCTGTCTCGTACACCTGTAAGTATGGACTCTTATATGAGTGAGTGCACAGAGCAGTACACACCTGAAGTTTTGAGTGCAATATTCAGCACTGTTGAAACACAAAACAAACATGAAGTGGAATGGGTCTCAGCCATTACCTGCCATCCATATGTTCAGGAGTTAGCTGCACATGATCAGCCAGACATAAAAGTAACACAACAAGAGTTACTACAAGCACAGTTGCAAGATCCTGCCATATCCCAAGTACTTCAGCTGAAAACATCTGGGGAAAAACCTGACAGGAGAGTCATGAACATGGACACAGCAAACACAAAGCAACTGCTGCATGAATGGAAAAGACTGTATGTTTCTCAAGATGGTCTGTTGAAGCGCAAAACAGCAACATGTATTCAAATTGTGCTTCCAGAAAAGTACAAAGAGCTTGTGTACAAGTACCTTCATTGTGAAATGGGACATTTAGGGGTAGAGCGTGTTTTACACCTTGCTAGGCAGAGATTTTATTGGCCTGGGATGCAGAAAGATATTGACTTTTTCATAACCAAAGTTTGTAAATGTAACATTCAGAAGAAACCTACCATGCATAGCAGAGCCCCAATGTGCCATGTACCTGCAACAGCACCATTCGAAATGATTTCTATAGACTATCTTCACCTTGAAAAAGCAGGGGAGGGTATGAGTATATTTTAGTGATTATTGACAACTTCACTAAGTTTGCTCAAGCCTACCCAACCCGCAACAAATCAGGCAAAACGGCAGCAGAAAAAATCTTTGATGATTTTTCTCTCAAATTTGGTTTTCCTGCTAAAATACACCACGATCAAGGCAAAGAATTTGAGAATCAGTTGTTCAGACGGCTGCAAAAATACACTGGCATGACCAACTCAAAAACAACTCCCTATCATCCACAAGGGAACCCAGCTGAAAGATTTAATCGTACTTTGCTATCCATGCTGCGGACCTTGGATGAAGAGAAAAAGGAAAAGTGGAGTGACTATGTGAGTAAAGTTGTACATGCTTACAACTGCACAACCAGTGAGGCAACAGGATATTCTCCTTTCTACTTGCTTTTTGGTAGAAATCCCCGTCTGCCAATTGATTTGATCTTTGGAATAAATGAGGAGAAAGGATGTAACTCACACCAGGAATATGCTCAAAAATGGCAGCAGCAAATGAAGGAAGCATATGACATTGCGTCCAAAACCATCAAAAAGACCACAGCAAGAGGAAAAACATATTATGACCAAAAGAGACAAAGTCCAGTCCTTTCCCCAGGTGACAGAGTCCTTGTAAGAAATATGACAGAGCGCGGGGGACCAGGAAAATTGCGCTCATATTGGGAAGATCAAATACACATTGTCATCTCACAAAAGGGGAAAGACAGCCCAGTGTACGAGGTAAAACCTGAACGTGGCACAGGGAAAGGCAGAATCCTTCATCGTAACATGTTAATGCCATGTAATGCCTTGCCACTTCAAGAACCAGCTCAAAGCACTGTAAGAGAACAAAACCCTGATGTTCAACAAAGAAAGAGACACAATGAGAATAGACATGATGAAACATCAGAGAGTTCAGATGAGGAGGAACATTACTGGGCTCACAGACTGAGGCATCATCACCACCAGCCTAGAGAGCATAATGTTACACCTCCTGTCACTGCTGAAACAGCACCTCAGCCTGAATGTGATGCTGAAGTTGAGGAGTTCAGGATTGAGACTCCGACTCAAATGCTTGTGGACGATGATGCTACCAGAAATGGCACAGCTGGACATGACGCTCCAGAGGTTACACAAACTGTTCAATCTGAAGACCTGTCCAGCATCCGAGAGCCAGAGCCTTCTGACACACAGCCACGCAGGTCACAGAGAGAAAGACGACCTAAAGAAACATTGACATATGACTCATTAGGCCAACCTACTCATCGAGTGGTAGGGCTTCACACTAACCCACTGTATGTTAATACGCTGGCGCCAGTATGTGGACAATACAGTGTGCCTTGGCTACCTCCACAGATGTTTGGAACACACCCGGTTTATCCTACCCTTGTTCGCACAGGATACTATTGAAAAACGGTTAAAAGGTCACTACTGTCATAGATTATTCTGGGAAGAATGGACACAGGAACATGGACTGTTTGTGAACTGAGTGGTTACTGTCCATTATGGACGTAATGTGACAATAAGGACTGAAAAAAGAAAAAATTTATGAGTGCAATGTGAATAGCCTACTGTGATTCAATTGTTGTTGTAAACACTCATCTGGTTTAAACAAAGGGAAAAAGTGTTGATTATATTTTTCCAGAATGTTATTCATTTGGGTTATGTAAAAAAAAAAAAAAAAAAAAGGGTTCCAGTCATAATCCAGACAGTTTGGATTATGTTATGGCATTGAATTTATGTAAATGAAAATTTGTTATATGTTTGTCGATATAAGTCAGAAGTCTCCATGGAGTTGTATAGTGAAGTGACAAATTTTGTTTCAAAGCATTAAGACAGTACTGTACTATTGTGACAACTGCTAAGAGGTTTAGACACTGTAGTGTTATTTAAGAGTAGAGTGTGATGAGATCACATAGTGTACAGTAGTAATGTACTTTGAGGGTAAAACCTGTTAAAATGCACTTACAACCATTTACTTCTTTCTAACTTTCAGAAGAAAGCTATTGCCATTATGTGACATGTTGGACCTAGTTACCATTAATGTTGTAGTTATGATTTGAATACTGGTATTATATTCTATAGCCAGAATTGTACTGTTAATGAATGCTAATGTTGAGGACAACATTTATTTAGCAGGGGAGGATTGTAGCACTTTGGAAAAAAATATTTTTTTGTGTATAGTGCATTCCCTATTATTTGAGGTAACATTTCATTCAGCAATAGGCATTTATTTCTAGTTCTTTTGTGTAAGAAGCTATAATTACTTTCGCCAGCAGGGGGCAGAGCTAAATATTAAGTGGTGAATGACTACCAGTGAAGTAGTAGCGGAGTTTGTTTTCAGTGGTTAGACGGAGCCCCGTTGGGTCGGAGGTGTGTGTGTGCCCGGTGCTCGTGACTTGTATATTTTTCTCTGCCCTGCCGGTGAAGAATAAATAGTGAACTCTTTCTACACCTCGTCGTTGTCGTCTGAGTGGTGTAACACTAGCATTGTTGGAGTACGTCACGGTACCACTACTGTGGGATAAGTTCAAAGTCCAATTGAGCAAGCAAAACAAATCATTGAACACGTGAAACGAAACGTGAATCCTGCCAGTTGTGGGTTGAACGGGGGTCACAGATGCCGTATTCCTGTCAAATACGCCGCAAGATAAGGCTTACCGGCAATGGGGAAGTCCACCTCCAGGTCCAGTCATTTCCTCTTTGTTGATTTCATGACTGCCCAGAAATACCTGAACAGCCAAGCCGTGGCGGCAAACAGGTGTGATGTGTCAGAGGAGTAATGGTCCACAAACCTCACCGCACTTTAGGGACTGTTTGTTACTTATGAAGGGACTTGTCAGGGGAGGAGGGTGGCTGGTTGATTTTGATTTTATTTATTTATTTTATTTTGATTCCCCCCTATGTTAATCACTTATTGATGCTGTTTTTGAAGTCTCTTTATAAATGACAAAAGGCACATCTGCCTCATTTTTGCTGTGGTATCATGATATTAAAACAGCCCTGCTGGTCATGGACTTTCCACTCCACGTTGACATATGACATGCAAGGTACCCTGGCTGCGTTAGTTGTTGACATTCTGGGACGCCGTGTCAACTTCAGCCCATTACATGCATTGTCTGTTTTCAAAATACACCTCTGTTTTCACAGGAAATGTGCAGTTTGCAAACAGTCGGTTTAAAAATAAATGCACTATGTCAGTACAACACCATAGACTGACTTTTTTTTTCTCCTTTAACAACAAACGCATGAACAACAAAAGCACATGGTTGGGTTTAGAAAAAAAGAACAGGGTTTGGCTTTACAGTCTTACAGGAAGTGAACATAAACCTCCTAGGTGAAAGTCGGTGGTTGTTGGACCCATCCATCACTCCTCCCACCTGCCCTATTTAGAATTTACCACCTTAACTTAATTTGTTGTCTGGCCATGTTTCCCCCTGGAGCCACCAGGTGCCATTATACAACAATGGTGACTGGCTCTGTATCATGCCACGTGAAAGGATGTTTTTTTTTTTGTCAGTATCTGATGCCAGAAGTCACTGATTAAGTGCCTGTATTCAATGACTTCGGAGTGAGACCGGGTTGCTATTCCTTGCACATAGGCAAGACAACTCTGTCCCCCATTCAATCATACTTTATACACAGAATAGGAAAGCGGCATAACAGTGTGATACTCCGCTTTGTACAGACAGTGTAAAAGGGATTAGACAAACAGTGGACACCAGGGGCGGACTGGGACTAAAAAACAGCCCTGGACTTTGTCTCGGCCCAGCCCACAACAACCGGTGCGTGGAAAGTCATCAGCCCCAAACACAGGTGTCAAAATACTTAAATCTTAACACGGTACCATACCTTCCAAATTATAGCAATAGCACCGAAGTTTGGCTAGATGTTGTGTTCGGAGCAGAGTGTAGAATACTCACTGAGAAATAAACACAACAAGACATGGTATGAGTCTCATACCATGTCTTGTTGTGTTTCAGTCAGTCACCTGCATTGTATTGTTCAGCAGAGAGACATCTGGACTGTGTCGTTTATTTCTCAGCGAGTATTCAAGTTAAACTGTATAATTATAGCCTCTTAACACTGTGATTTATCATAACATAGAGGCTTCACTCTCTAATCGCCTTTGTTTTTTCCCTCACCTTCTCAGCCCCACCCTTTTCTTTCCGTTTTTTGGATTACCAGTATCCATATTGTTATCTTGCACGCGGTCCCTCCCATCTGCACCTGCTGCACACGGCCGCTCGATTTGCGTGACATATGCGCTTCCTTCTTCTTCAATTTGATTGGCGGCCGGCCAGCTCATAGATATCTATGGGCCGACTGGCATCCAATTTAAAGGCTGCCACCTAGCGGACTGGACGTGGAACAGTAGATTATCAGGGAGAAAAAGAAAAAAGAAAAAAAAAAAAGAGAGAAAACAGTGATGACTGCGTGGCGGCCACCGGCCGTCCTGTAGTACTGGCCGTTCTGTGATTCTCCAGAACCTCCAGATGGCCAGTCCGCCCCTGGTGGACACACAATTACTTGAAAACTGAAACACACAAACAACAGATACAATAATGACCTTTCTGAGGGTGGCTCCTGTGAGGAAGAGATATAAGGAAGAGGCCCCAGAATAAAGGAAGTTTACCGTATGGAACATCCTTGCTCATTCCAGTGTTATTTTGGGAAGATGATGCACAGCATTGAAAGTGTCCTATTGTGTGGAAATAAAAAAACAACAGTTTGAAACACCTGATGTTTGATGACTGCAGTTCCAGTTGTACTAGCTATAGTTCAATCAGCAGAGACTCATTCTGAGTAAGTGTGAGAAAAGTGAATAAAAAAACTGCCTAATGATGGCGGACCTCGGATCATTTCTGGGTTAAATGACAGAAGAGTGAGGATGGGCAGAATGGAAAGCACCCACTGTCTCAAAATAGTCAATATGAGCCTCACATAGGTAAAATTTATTTCATCAATGAATGCATTGCATCAGAATCAATATATTTATTTTCTTGTGTTCACTTTCTGTAGCATTGCATTCTTTCTGTGTGTTCCAGGTACTTCAGGAGAGATTCACCAAGTTTGCCTCAGAAACCAACAGCATTGGCCAACAGCGCATGGAGCAGGTGAATAAAATGGTGAACGAGATGATTGACTGCGGCCACTCAGACGCAGCCACGATTGCAGAGTGGAAGGATGGACTGAACGAGTCATGGGCCGATCTCCTGGAGCTGATGGAGACCCGCAGACAGATGCTGGCAGCTTCGCACCAGCTGCACAAGTTCTTCACTGACTGCAAAGAGGTACAGTACAAAACAAATATCAAGCTGTTGTTTAGGTGTACCGCGTTCTCTATTTCTAAAGTAGACAGTCTGGCCATGACATACAGCTTCTATTTTTAAAGTGCCCGTGATAACGACGCTGTCCTGTGTTGTAGGTCTTGGCTCAGATTGCAGGGAAGATGAAGCAGCTGCCAGAAGTGAGGGCATGCCAAGCCAACATCACCAATCCAGCCACCCTGCAGAGACTTATGCATTCGTTTGAACATGCCCTTCAACTGCTAGTTGCACAGGCAAGTGTTATGATTTCTCTCTGAACCCATCGGTTAAACAGTGGACTAGCTGCTCATGAGCACAGAGCATATACAGTTTACTAAACGTATTTTTCCTTATTCTGTATCACTGGTCACATCAGTGGATTAACCCAGCCCTTAGAATCTATATTTAAATAAGTGCTCAACAGTCAAAAGCCCTTAAATCAGTTCAATTTATTATCTACAAATACAACCGTTCTTCTACACTATGTTCTACTGTGATGAAGCCACTCACTGTCTTCCTCCTGTCTTGGTGCAGGTGAGGCAGCTGCAGGAGAATGCTGCCCAGCTGAGGACCATCTATGCTGGTGAGAAGGCTGAGGCCATCATGGTCAAAGAGCAGGAAGTGATGGAGGCCTGGAGGGGGCTGCTGAGCGCTTGTGAGGCCAGTCGCGTCCAGGTCACCTCAGTAACGGACAAGGTGCAGTTCTTCTCAGTGGTGCGTGAAAACCTGATGTGGATGGAAGGCATCATGGGGCAAATAGGATGGGATGAACCCAGGTAAGACATTTGCTGTACACTTTCTTCATTAGTCTGTGTGGCCATTTATGCAGTGCATGGCTCAGGTGTAGTTGCTGCATTTTGTGTTTCAGTGTTAAGATAACTCAGACTCTCTGTGGTCTTGTGCAGTCCCTGTAGACAGAAGTTCATTACAGAGTAATGTCAAATTAGGCTGCTGTGCCACCTTGACCTAATTTAGCATGACATCTGTTACTTCATCTTTTATGTGATGTAAAAGGAGGGCTATAAATTTTACACTGTAATTACTGCCAGTATTTGTTCTTTTACCCAACCTCCACTGTGCAATAACCCCACAGCACATCCACGTAGCTTGAAATCTTTTAGCAGCTGTCAATTCATCAACATATGCAGGAACACACACAGTGAGGGAGCCATAAAGATGGCAAAACATATGTACATATCCTGCACAGGGCTGCAACTCATGTTTTTATGCCTCCATGCCGATGGTAGCTACGGCCTATGGCATTTTGCCTTTGGGTTGTCAGTCCCGTCCCTCTGTACATACCTCCCATGGCTCAAATGGCTCCTTGGACTCAGCAATTGACTAATTAGATTTTGGTGGTCGAAGGCCGAAGGTCAAAGGTCACTGACCTTACAAAACATGTTTTTGGCCATAACTCAAGAATTCTTAAGCTAATATGACAAAACATCACACAAATGTCTGAGACGATTAAGCTGATACAGTGATGACATTTTATATCCAAAAGATCAAAGGTCAGCTTCACCATGACATCATAATAATCTGTAAAAACACATTTCTGGCCATTATTCAACATCATACTCAGGAACAGAAGGGGAGACATTTGGTCAGATACTGAAATGGTGACACCAATCTTGGGTCCAACTTGAAAGCGCACTGATTATATATATCTTCTGTGCTGTCAGGGGGAAGATGTGTGTGAAGCATTAATTTTTTCATAGACATGGATGTAAACTGTAAGACAAACTTGACTGGTGCATGGAGACATACACCCACAGGGCAATAATTCTAGTTTTTCATTTAGAGCTGAATCGTTTAGTTTATGGAATGATAGATCAATCAACAGAAAAAAAGCTTACATTTTAATAACTGGTTAATCATTTCAGTCATTTTTTCCAGGAAAATGTTTGTTTTCAGTCTCCAGTTGTAATTATGATACATTAATTTATTAAAATGCTTTACAGGTGATCTGTAGTTTATGTTCATGGTTTATCCTCAATTTGATATGAATTCTCCTGTAAATCACCATCATATCAGTTTGACCTGTCCCCTCAACTACAGGGGCTAAATAACTGTATTTGACTATAAGGTTAATATTTTCAGAGGGAAGACATACAAGACAACAGCTTTCATTAGGGCTCAGTCAGACACAGTCAGGGCTTCACATCTGTACAGATGTTATTTTGAGAATCCTCACACCCCACTGACCACAAGTCTCTGTGTTGTTGAATACTTCAATAATTTTAAAAAAAATCCAGTGTTAATATACAGTAGACTCTGTATAGTTTATGTATTCAGTCTCTGACAACTAAACTTCACCATCAGTCACACAACAAGTTTCTGTTCACAGAATAAACCTTCAGATCAGACAAATACAATCTTAATCTCTAAAATTCAACAAAAATGAGTAGTTTATCTAAAACGTCATCTTGTTGAGTCGACATCTTAACCAATCAGCTGCTAGATCAGGTGAGAGCCAGGCGATGCAGTCGGTGGAGAGCAACTGCAGCACCTGGCTCTAAAAACTGCGGCCACCTCACTCTCCCGGTTTTATCGCTGTCCACTTCTGTAATACGTCAGAGCAAGTCGGGATGAATTCAGACACAAAACTAACCGGCATGCATTGTGCGCCGATCGCCTGTGATCGAATCTGTGCAGGCCTGGCTCATCTTGAACGAACCTATTCTCATATGGTCCTGTCCTCTCTGTCTTCCCCATGTGGAGGCCCACGTAACCGCTCGCATAACACCCCACCCCCGGCCCAGAGTCTGTGAGATAACAAATATGCTAGTAACAGGGACGCTTGTGGATATAAACTAATGACAGAGACACTTGTGGATATAAACTAGTGACAGGGACGCTTGTGGATATAAACTAGTGACAGAGACGCTTGTGGATATAAACTAGTGACAGAGACACTTGTGGATATAAACTAGTGACAGGGACACTTGTGGATATAAACTAGTGACAGGGACGCTTGTGGATATAAACTAGTGACAGAGACACTTGTGGATATAAACTAGTGACAGGGACGCTTGTGGATATAAACTAGTGACAGAGACACTTGTGGATATAAACTAGTGACAGGGACACTTGTGGATGTAAACTAGTGACAGGGACGCTTGTGGATATAAACTAGTGACAGGGACACTTGTGGATATAAATTAGTGACAGGGACGCTTGTGGATATAAACTAGTGACAGAGACACTTGTGGATATAAACTAGTGACAGGGACACTTGTGGATGTAAACTAGTGACAGAGGCACTTGTCAACATAAAACTAGTGACAGAGACACTTGTGGATATAAACTAGTGACAGAGACGCTTGTGGATATAAACTAGTGACAGGGACACTTGTGGATGTAAACTAGTGACAGAGACGCTTGTGGATATAAACTAGTGACAGGGACACTTGTGGATATAAACTAGTAACAGGGACACTTGTGGATATAAACTAGTGACAGGGACACTTGTGGATAAACTAGTGACAGAGGCACTTGTCAACATATAACTAGTGACAGAGACACTTGTGGATATAAACTAGTGACAGACGCTTGTGGATATAAACTAGTGACAGGGACACTTTGGATGTAAACTAGTGACAGAGACGCTTGTGGATATAAACTAGTGACAGAGACGCTTGTGGATATAAACTAGTGACAGGGACACTTGTGGATATAAACTAGTGACAGGGACGCTTGTGGATATAAACTAGTAACAGGGACACTTGTGGATATAAACTAGTGACAGAGACGCTTGTGGATAAACTAGTGACAGAGGCACTTGTCAACATAAACTAGTGACAGAGACACTTGTGGATATAAACTAGTGACAGGGACGCTTGTGGATATAAACTAGTGACAGGGACGCTTGTGGATATAAACTAGTGACAGGGACGCTTGAGGATACTAGTGACAGAGACACTTGTGGATATAAACTAGTGACAGGGACGCTTGTGGATATAAACTAGTGACAGGGACGCTTGTGGATATAAACTAGTGACAGGGACGCTTGAGGATATACAGTGGGTAACAGACTAACTTGGCCACTTTTCTCACGCAAAGCGGGAAGCATGATATGTGAGGAGTTGGGGGGTGCACTTGGCAACTGTAGCCGCCAGGTGGCAGCAGAGATCTTGAATACTGCTAAAACGGTTTAGAGACAATTACAACTTCGACCACAATGTCAGTTGCAAAGAAGAGTGGCGCTGTCCATGAATGTTTTCAGCAGTCTTCAAAGCAGAATATACAGGAAGTCACACAAATGTTTACATCCTGCTAGAGAATAAATTAAATATATCAGTCTACTCAAACTTGTCGCCAGTGCTCGAGTTGAGGGGGGCATCCAAATAAAAACTGCCCCCCCTTCCCATCGCTTGTGTCATTTTGTCAATGAATGTGGTATTACTGCTATTTCAACATTCAGGAGGTTTCGCGCATATTGAGTGAACAGCTGCAGCTGAGTTGCGCTGTGCTTCCGTCACCAGATTCATCACTGATTCATAAATTCATTCATACACAAATATTCAAGTGGCATTTCACATGTACTGCAGCGAATGCTTCTGTAGGATACTGTAAGTCACATAACCAGCCACATAAAGAAAGAAAATGTTACATTAACAATTCCGCGTAGGGCTAGACTCGATTTCAATTTTAATAAGACGACTTCGTTTTCAAGCCCCAAAGGCCAAGATCTAATTCTAAGCGGTCTGGATCAAGTTTAAAATGTAGTTTATATTCATAAATGAACTCTGCCATGGCCTGTTTTAACGATGGACCGCTAATATCCGTCATAAAAATTGTTGAAAATTGCAATAGCCTAAATCAAAATTTTAAACAATAGTATACTGTAAATTGGAATCGCTGTCGGAGGTGGCTGCTCTGAGATGCCTGCTCAGCAGGCTGGGGGCACTGGGTGCTCACTGACTCATGACTGCGCTGTGTAATTTTATTCAGGGAAAGATAAAAGTGGCCTGAACTTCATTTTGTGGCTATTGTTGGGGTAATTATTTAATTTAAGTAACACTTGTGTGGGGTGGATTTGGTTTGTCTGTTTGATCACAGAAACATGAAAGTGCATGCACAGAGATGGAAAAATGTTTATTTATTCGTTTTGAAGGTATAAGTTGAGGATGAATCTTTCAAAGCCTTTGTTTCAATAGCTTGACTTACAATGTGTGAGATGAGGACAGAGTAGCCTACTACAAAATAAAACATGTCAGTTATTTTACAGCACTTCGCTGTAGTGCTTTACACTTTTTAAGCCTCTCCCTGTCTACGCACCTTTCCTCTTCAGCTGCCACTGTTGCTCCATTTTTCAATCATGTAAGTTACTACAGGCGAGGGAGGAGGGAGGAGGGAGGAGGGGGCGCGCGTGCAACGTGTGTGTCTCACACACATTCATTCATTTTCTCAGCCCTCCTGTCAGCTGATCTGGGGTGTGCCCCGTCTAACAATGTTCATTCATCTAATTTAGGCTATTTGTTAACAAAACGGAGGCGCAGCGCAGGTCCGCCGCACCCTGCGAGCGACACCAATTGTGAAATTGAAAAAACGCAGTAGTATTATAGTTTTTAACTTTCATTTATTCTTCTGCAGCATCGGGTAGTGTTAAAGCAGATAAAAGAGATCCACACACACAAAAACAAAACATTGCATATATAAACTTTATGAAGAGTCTCATGTTTCACTTGCAGTAATGGTGTTTTAATACTGCTGCGAAAACATCGTAGAAATCTTTGGTATTTTATTGAACACTTTCACTGTTCTCACCTCTAACTGAATCATTACCACTTCAATACAGGTTAAGTAGGGGAAGACAAACATCCATTCTGAAGGTAACAGGCAGCCTAATCTCATTCATTCGATGGCTGGGGGTGAATGGGGTGGGGGAGGGTTGCGACAATACTGAAATGGCCACGTTTCCCAATAAAGATCGTTCTTAGGATGTCAGCCATGATACTGTTAATTCATGTTCTGTGTTCATCCCATTCATTAAAAAGATACCAAAATAATTAGGCTACTTAACACCAGCACTGAATTTGATTAGGTTATTTATTCATCTCTGTTTAACGGTTCTGAATATAATCGCTTATATATAGAAAACCCGTATTTTCCGGTCAGCGAGCGGTGAGAGAGTTGGATGAATGTCCGCAGCTCCTTCTGGCACATCACCACCATCACCACCCGCCCGAAAAAGATGAAAAATAAATAAAATGTTTGATAAAACTGTTTGGATTGTCTATTTCGTGTATTGAAAAGCCTGCATCCGAACATGCATACTGACATTTTACAAGCGCTGAATCAGGTCCAGTCTCCTTCATATTGTACAGTAAAGAATGTGTGTCCTCATGTGCAATTACGCATGACGCATGACACCAGCAGTTCATTGAATATTATTTTTTTTTTATCTCCAGACACGCCGATCGTCCAGGTTCATACAGTAAAATTGTTCGGAATGAAGCCGCATCATCCTGATAAACATTGACTCATTGAACTATTTATATTTCTGATTTTATCAATAGTTTTAACTTATTTTTTACACACATGTACTTTATGTTTACTGTGGTCATTTACTTGTTTTTGTTGTTAGTTTTTTATGGAAGCATATCTTGTTGCAGAGCTGTGCATTATCGTTGTCTGTTTTCTATTTGTCATAGTTTTTTAGCACTGATTGCCAAGTCAAATTCCTGTGTATCTGTCTGATGCATTTGGCGAATAAAGTGATTATGAAACGATTGTACAGTAATGTAATATATATCTAAATGTTGTAGCCTATTTTACATTTTAGATGAGTAATCTAACCATTTACCGTCACTATAAATCTGGTATCTCAGAGCAGCAACAGCGATTCCGATTTACAGTATACTATTGTTTAAAATTTTGATTTAGGCTATTGCAATTTTCAACATTTTTTATGACGGCCCATCGTTAAAACAGGCCATGGCAGAGTTCATTTATGAATATAAACTACATTTTAAACTGTGATGCAGTGTTAAATTTAAACAGACAAGTTAACAACAGACCGCTTAGAATTAGATCTTGGCCTTTGGGGTTTGAAAACGAAGTCTTCTTATTAAAATCGAAATTGAAATCGAGTCCAGCCCTACGCGGAATTGTTAATGTTACATTTTCTTCATTTTCTTTCTTTATGTGGCTGGTTATGTGACTTACAGTATCCTACAGAAGCATTCGCTGCAGTACATGTGAACTGTGACTTGAATATTTGTGTATGTATGAATCAGTGATGAATCTGATGACGGAAGCACAACACAGCTCAGCTGCAGCTGTTCACTCAATATGCGCGAAACCTCCTGAATGTTGAAATAGCAGTAATACCACATTCATTGAATAAATGACACAAGCGATGGGAAGGGGGGGCAGTTTTAGAAGGGGGATGATATTATCTGCTCACAAGTGCCACCTGGTGGTTGTTTGCGCACACTGCAGCTACTCCTGGATATATATTAATTAACCCCCCTTCCCCTCTCAACTGCCTCAGTTTCTCACGGTGCGATTCACGCGGGGATGCGGCCAAATTAGACTGGTACCCACTGTAAACTAGTGACAGGGACGCTTGTGGATATAAACTTTTCCCTGTAACAATGGCAGACAAATGCGGACCACTGCTTTCACCTCCAGCTGCTCCAACAGGAAAATCAGTTGGCACAAGAAAGAATATAGCAGAAAAAAATAGCATTAAGAGAAGAGAGAACTCGATGCTGCCAAGTGCCAAAACTCGGGTCAACATCGGCTCTGCTTTCAAGCGATGGTGAACACTGATGCAGCTTCATCCTGAGCTAAAAAGGGACGAGATGGTCACAGAGTTTCTGCCCGACAGGTATTTTTAATTTGCTTCTAAGTTTGAATCAACATGGCGGCGCGACCAGTGCTTGTGGCAGCCTCTGTGTACACCAGTGAAGTAAACACGGTGCAGCAAGAAGTAAATTCTCTTACTGTGCGTTCACACCAAACGCGAATTGGCGAATTCGCGTTTGGTGTGAACGCACCTTTAGGATTTGTAGCAAGCTTGGCCTGCTACGTCAAGCTAGCCCTGAGATGACTATGGTTTCGCCTGGAGCTGTCCCAACAGGGAGACGCCAGCAGCGCTGTGACAGGAAGGGGAAGCGGGGGAAGTGCGGGGGTGTTATGGTTAACCCCATCAACTGCATCCGTCTGCAGTGTGCAAGAGGGGGGCGTAAATGGTAGGGGCATGGTGTGTAGTAGTTAAGTCATAGAGTGGGCGTGGTGTGTAGTTACATCACAGATACACGCCACGCCCACTATACACGCTTCTTAAAGGAATATGAGCCCAAATAGGTGCTAATACAGTTTGACCACAGTCCAACTGCTCAAACGTCAATGTTTTTGCTTACACATTCTTTGCCCTGTAACAAATGTATTCAACAGTGTACAAATATTTTTATTATTATTATTGTTTTTCAGAAAAATTTATTGTCCTTTCATGAGATGGAAAGTGAGCTGATTGTCAAATATTGTCATTATTACTATATACAGACTGTCTGTAATTATCTTTTGTACATTATTAATATATTTTAAGGATAAGCTACATAACCAATGAGTAAAATGGCAGGCCATTATGCCAAAGTAGTAAATTACAAGAGCTTACATGAGAATGAGTTGACAAGATGATAATTACTTTATTAATCCCCGAAGGACGAATCATTTGTCTGGCAGCACAAAGCCTAATGGAGGTAGGTATGAAGGATCTTGTGAATATCTCCATTCTGCACTGAAGAGGAGCCACTCACTACTACTGTCTTTCGGTCTGTCAGTGTGTTTGTTGTTAAGTGGGTGATCTTATCACATTAATTTATTTTTACTGTATGAGGACTGTAGCTTTTTAAAATTTTCTTCTGGTACCTTATGTATGTTTTTATGTATTCATGTGAATGGCTCTGAACTGTAGAAACTGATTGCCCTTTGAGGGTTAATGAAGTTTTTGTTTTTATCAGGATGTTTATTGATATTATTTTACTTTTTGCAGGACATGCATAAATTATAAAAATACAATGCATAAATGCATATGTTCTAAAAAAAAAAAAAAATGTAGAATAAATACAAAAAAAAAAAAAAACATTTCCAAGCTTCTCAGGTTTGTCATGACCTGGCTCAAAAGTCATGACAAAAGGAACAACAGAACGCCAAAGTGCCATTAAATAAAACAATTTATTTATTTTCTTCATACAAAACAATTAAGAAGAGAGGACCAAATAGATGAGGTATGTTTGTCAGTATTATCAGTTGTGTAAGTGTGGTTGAGGGTTTGTGTGAGTGTCATGTTGGATGCAAAACCAAAAGACAAAGAAACGAAACGTGCAGGCGCTGGCAGGGATCTGGGAGAGTGAACTGAGGCTGGGGGTTGTAACACTGGACCCAGGTGCTCCTAATCAGCCGAGCCAGGACTTCCAAATATGGGCAGCAGCAGCATTTCCACTTCAAGACAGAAGAGAATGGTTAAAGGCCCCAGTAGGGCCGTGACACATTTTATTGGAGGAGTCAAAATAAAAAAAGTCAGTCTGTGAAGCCATTACACCTTATAGCTGGCTAAGAAATGCCTCAGAGAAGAGGGCTCTTTGCATTTTATCCTTGAAAGCTTGTAGCTTCTATGTTGCCTCCTCAGATAATGCTGCATTTGTTTGGCAATCCAGGCCGGTCATTCCTTGTCGGATTTATATGACCGTATGACACGTCTGATCTGAAAGCATTTCATTGCAACAGTCCGGAAAACATGGCGGTGCGCGGTAAGTTTGTTTTTGTTTGCATGGTTGCTGAGCACCAGAGACTTTAGGCTATAACGGGCTTACACAGACAGTGGAAATAGAAGTGCCATTGCAAAGTACTTGTATGATTTTTACAACACAAACGCTTAATTAAACAGCATATACGAGGACAAATAACTTTGTTTACCATTCATAATGTGCGCAGCCATCTTCGTCGTGACGTCACTTCTACCGACTCTGTCTACCTGGACCTTGCCTGAGTTTGATGACGAGACCTCCAGGTAGAACGGGTGTTCTTTTGTACCTTTCCGGACTGGAAACGGCATCAATCCCGGTTCCTGGCTATCAGTAGAATGCAGCATAAATGCCCCATTAAGTCTATTTGCATCATTTTAAATTCACTGTCAAAAAAACATTTTGGTGAACCCTGCAGCAAAGTGAACCCTCTTCCTCAGAGAGGATCTTTGCCTCCTAGTTTGTTTCTGGTGGCAGAGCAGAGTGAACCGTCTTTCTTCTCAGAGGATCTTTGTCCCATGAGAGCAGGCATAGTGTCTGCAGTGTAAACATCTTTCACTGGCGATTTGACAGTCTCTAGAAGCACATTATGACCTTTTGTAAAAGTTTTTGTGTGGTACCTGTGTTGCACATGAGCTAACGTTAGCAGCTAAGGACTGAGAGGCTGTCCGGTATGTGTGTGCGTGTGTCTGTCTGTCTGAGGAGACATCAAACCAGCTGTTCCCAGCATCCTTCTGGCGAACGTCCGCTCACTGGACACGAAAATGGATTAAACCAGAGATATTGTGATCATAATTTATGGTCAATTCTTTCGCCCGATAGTCACCACAAGTAAATATTGGGTTCATTTTCCTCATTGACGACAATACACTCAGAGGTGCCACAAGTCTCCTACGGGGGCGTGGCGCTGATGTCACTGAATCAGGAAGTGAGCTGAGTGGGATATCTCGCTTTATCCAATATCTCTGGGGCTGCGGTCAGAAAGTCCCTCCTATCGTCTATTCCTAATCACTATTCCTTGACCTCGGTGGGAAACGTCACAAGGTCAAGGAAAGAGTAGTGGAATTCATAAGGACTGAGTTAATAATAATAATAATAATAATAATAATAATATATTATATGGAAGGCCAGGTGCGGGGTGTTCCATTGATAGTTGTTGCAGTTAATTGCACTATACTGTTTTACTATTTTTTCCTCTCTCTTTCACATCTTGCATGTTGTCTGGGTGCAACAGTACAAGCTCAACAGTCCAAAATGGCAGCAGCGCTACCGCATCGCCACTAGTGGCTGTTGGCAAAAATTCAACGGAGCTTCGCCTCTTGGTATCCATGCTCTTTGACCGCAGCCTGGTTTTACTTCTTCTTCTTCTTCTTCTTGTAGTTTCCGGCAGTCTAGATGCCTTGTGGCACATTGCTGCCTCCCACAGGTCGAGTCTATAATGCACTTAATTCCATTTCCACAAGTGTAATCCTGTAGCGGCGATGAACTCAAGGACTGCTTTCACAGCCCTTGGCTGGTTTTCAGTAGGATTCAGAAGGCTCTTTAATATAACATCCCTTGCAGGCTGGCCCGACACTTCTTCATACATCCTCTTTCGCTCTTCTGTGTACTGGCTGCACTCCATGAGGGCACGCTTCACAGTTTGTTGTTTCTTGTAGGTTTCACAGAGTCCGTCTTTGTGTTTTCTAATTTTTAACAGGTCCCAGGCCAGCCCACAGTGCCCCAGTCTCAGCCTTGTCATGGTCACCGTATGCCTCCTCTCTGACCCCAAGTAGTTCTGTCCCTTTTTAACATTGTTCTGAATACTAAAGTAATGTCGCCCCTTTTTTTCCTTTTCCCACTGCTCTTACCACCATGCTGTAATTCTTCTTCTGATAATGGACCTATACTCATTCACTCTTATGGCCACCTTCACATCCACCTCCCTCCTCAATGCCCTTTTAGCTGCCCGGTTGAGTTTTAAAAACTCCGGCGTTGCATTTGAAATTCTTGGTTGTAACGTTATGCTTGCTCTCCTTTTCCGTGTATCAATCGTTACCTTGCCAACGCCTACGTCTATCATAGATGTAATGAGGACGTAATGGAGGAGGGGGGAGTAGGACTTTGGAGGGAGGCAGGAATTGTGGATGTTCAAATTTTTTTGAGTGCTGTGTGAAATGCAAGAAAGGTAAGAGGTTGCTTTAAGGATGGCACCTTGGGCTTCAGGAATTTGTGATATTTTTGCAATTAAACAAACACTAATTAAGATAATATTCGAGAGATTAAACAATATTTAAAACCATTAGCATTACTTACAAACTTGTGCATCTTGCTCCTGAGATTAAAGCTGAAGTAACATGCCTGGGCATTGTTTTCAATTCACATTTAGATTTTAATTCACATAAAAGAATGTTGAACAAAATAGCTTTTCATCACTTAAGAAACATTGCCAAGGTACAGCCACTCCCAGCCTGTAAAGATGCTGAAAAACTTATTCATGCTTTTATTTCAAATCCATTCAATTATTGCAATGCTCTTCTTAGTGACCTTCTGAAACAGTCAGTTTAAAAAATGTCAGCGTTGTGCTGCTGGACTTTAACCAAATCATGGAAGGTAGAGCATATCACACCAGTCTAAGCTTTACACCTCTGGGTCCCAGTATGCTTTATAATTGATTTTAAGGTGTGTGTGTGTGTGTGTGTGTGTGTGTGTGTGTGTGTGTGTTAGTATATCAGAGAGGAGGAATATCAATTTAAAAAAAGTTTCCATTAATTATTTCGGTGATTATTTCTTTTATGCTTAAGGTTTTTTTCATGAAAATGTGTAATATATAAAAACAATATTATAGACCAAAATTTAATCTAATTTAGTATTGTAGAATGTATTTAGCAAATCACCACTTTCAACTGGAGACAAGGCGCAGTAGCGCAGTAGCGCAGCAGCAGCAGCAAAAAAAGAAAGAAAGAAAGAAAGAAAGAAAGGCATTATAAAAAGCCAACAAATAGTGTTAATTAATTGACATGAGACATTGGAGAGGTTGTCAGTCCTATTCTATGGTCTGTAATATTTTTTATTTTATCAAAATGTCTCGGAAATTACTCAAATGCATTCATTGTGTGCTTCTGAACACACGGGCAGCATAAACAATGAAGTTACATATGACGGTCTGGCAGATCGATGCGGTGCTTGGAGGCAGTTGACAGTGACAGTTTTTTCAGCAGCCATTTTTCTTCCTACCAGTAACTTACTGTATGGTTGAGGCAGCTCCAGCTCCAACTCCGTCTGCTCTGACTCAGGCATCAGAGCTCGGAGCTACAGCGATAGATGCATTGGCGCTGTCCGTGGTGCTTTACACTAGGATCGCCAGGATTACAGCGCTCCTCCAAGCGCCGCCGGCTGGCGCGGTCACTGTTGAGATTACATTCGTTTTTCATTATTAACAAAATGTTTTTTTTTTTATTGAAGGTATGAATGGTTTTGTTTTCAAATAAGTATTTGGAAACGAAAATGTATGCTTTGGTGTACTTTGACAGAGTTTTGCAATATGTATAGGGATAGCCTACCTGTATGTATCAAAATGTATAATTGCGGTCGGAGGTATAAATACTCAGAAGTGTAGTGAGTTTCATTTTTGTAACTTAAAGGCTCTAGGACAAGAGCACTTACATTGATCACTTCCATAAAATAAAACGAGAGATTGGAGAAGACTGAAAAAAATGTTAAAATTAAATTAGGGGACTGATCACAGATGTATTGTCTCTGTGTGTTTTTACATCTATTGTTGCTTTTAATGTGCAGCTACACTTTCAATGAAGCTGACATGTCATGACAGTCAAGCACCCCACGGGATTCCGGGATTACGGCAGCCAATCACCGTTGAGCTGCAAGCGACAGGACCCAGCGAAATACCGCTCCAGATGAGATTTCTCATCTCAAGCGACGAGCAAAAACCGCTCTGTCACTCTGATGCTGTTGCTTGGAGCCCGAGCGATTTTTCTCCCGGGCGATATACGCTCAATCGCCGTTTACATTGATTTTGTATGCAAACTCGTCTAGCGAAAAAAAAAAACCAGGTTCGGTGTAAACACACCTTAATCATTGCAGCTGTAGAATTCCTGTAATAAGCTGGAAGAAGTTTTAAACTATATACCACAGAGTTGTCTCTTGCGAATTAGCTCAGTGAGATAGACCGTAGTCTCTTATGCTTAGAATGCCACCTTTTTTTCATCTTCCTACACTCTGCTTGTTGCTCAGAATTGCCTAATTATTCCTAAAATTGCCTGGCCCCAAACCATTGCTGCACAGCAGCTATAATTATTATTATTGTTAGGGCCGGAGTGACGACGAAGTCGTCCGTGAGGACCCTATTGTAATCACGCTGTTTATTATTAGTAGGGCCCGAGCAACGACGAAGTCGTCCGTGAGGACCCTATTACAATCGCCCTGTTTATTAGGGCCCGAGCGATGACAAAGTCGTCTGTGAGGACCCTATTGTAATCGTGCTGTTTATTAGGGCCTGAGCAACGACGAAGTTGTCCGTGAGGACCCTATTATAAACGAGCTGTTTATTATTATTAGGGCCCGAGCGACGAATGAAGTTGTCCGTGAGGACCCTATTGTAATCGTGTTGTTTATTAGGGCCTGAGTGATGACGAAGTTGTCCGTGACGGCCCTATTGTAATCGCTCTGTTTATTAGGGCCCGAGCAACGACGACGTTGTTCGTGAGGACCCTATTATAATTGCGCTGTTGGTCCAAGAGGATTTTTTGTATGTCTTGGCATATTCTATTAGCCCACCCATTTTCATGCATGTAAGTGAAACTCACAGGCGGGGCTCGAGGTATGAAATTTTCTAGGGGGCGCTATGTTGCCATTTGGCCCCATCTACATACAACGCTGCCAAAATATCAATTTTTTTGCCAGACCGAACGCATGTGCCAATTTTGGTGAGTTTTTCTATTTGGGAAAGGGACCAAATTGGAGATTAAAGAATTAATAATAATAATGATAAAAAATAATACTAATAATAATAATAATCACCAAAATTGGCACATGCGTTCGGTCTCACGGACTCTCGGGCCCTAATAAATAATAATAATAATAATAACAATGATAATAATCATAATAATAATAATAATAATAATAATGAACAGCAAGATTATAATAGGGTCCTCACAGACGACTTCGTCCATTATAATCACGCTGTTTATTATTATTATGGCCCGAGCGACGACGAAGTCGTCTCTGAGGACCCTATTTTAATTTCGCTGTTTATTATTATTATTATTATTATTATTATTGTTGTTGTTATTATTATTATTATCATTTATTATTAGGGCCCGAGCGACGACAAAGTCATTCGTGAGGACCCTTATATAATCGCGCTATTTATATTATTATTGTTATTATTAGGGCCCGAGCGACGACAAAGTCATCCCTGAGGACCCTACTGTAATCTCGCTCTTTATTATTATTAGGGCCCGAGCAACCTAATGTTGGCCACTAGGGGGCGCTGCAAATATGGGAAATTTATATCTCTTAAGTGGCTACACCGATTTTTACGAAATTTGGTGGGTATGATGCTGGGTCACTACTGAGCCAATATCTTGAAGTTAATCACGACTGGTCAAAGTGGCCGTGGACAAGGTGCTGGGAACCCTATTGTTTTTGTTCAGATTTTTATTATTCTCTATTTTTATTCTTCTCCGCTAAAAGTGGTGCTGCAGGCTAAACCATGCAAGGGAGGGCGGTGCAATTTGGAGGGTTGATCCAGACCCCTGCACGTACCTCAGACGCAAAAAATGGCATATGCCTGCCAGCAGGGGGCGCTATAAACAAGGTCAACATGTTTTGGACTATAACTCCCACACCGTATGTTGCACCCTCAAAAACCTCTTATCCCAGATTCCCTGAATAGCGCTAAATCATGTGGGCTAGACCACGCCCATTTCCGCCTATAATTTTTTTGCATAAAATCGCGAAAACTGGAAAACCTACTTTTTCGAAATCCTCCTTGGGATTTCGTCCAATCAGCATGAAACTTGGCACATACAGTCTTCAGTTGGACCTGATGTAAATTTATCAAAAGAATTTTGTTCGGTCAAAATATGGGCAAATTATAAACAAATAACTTTTTCTAGCTAGCTATAAAAACGCGAACTGTTGCATATCTCGGTCAAAATTAATGCTAACAACACCAAATCTAAGATCCTTGCTTGGCATGTGACTGTGAGGGTATGAGCCAAATTTGGCTAATGTTGGCCACTAGGGGGCGCTGCAAATATGGGAAATTTATATATCTTAAATGGCTATACCGATTTTTACGAAATTTGGTGGGTATGATGCTGGGTCACTCCTGAGGCCATATCTTGACGTTAATCACGACTGGTCAAAGTGGGCGTGGCTTATTACCAGATAAACAACAAACATTTATTTCTGCCAAAGTATTATGTTGAGGGCTGTCAAATTCACAGGGTATATATAGAATAGCACACAGACCACCCATACCAAAAACTATGTGTCTACTCCACTAGGTGGCGCTATAACAGAGGCAAACACACGCAGAGTTCTACGCATGCGCGTTAGCGAGCAACAGCGCCGCAACACTGCTAGCTGCTAGCTCCTGCTTTTATCCGGTTTTAACAGGTTCTTAACGCTTTTATACGTTGAGCTTTAAGCAAACGGTTACTTTTAACTTTGCTTTTACTGGGTAAAAGGTTTTAGCCATCGGACTTTTGGATTTTACGCTTTTAGCGACAGAGCTACATGGCAACCATGGACGCCATCACTATGGACACTCCCTTACCTGCAGAGGTCAGAAAACAGCTCACGATAGCCCAGAAAAAGATTGCAGACCTTCTGGAGGATATTGGACGGCTGTCCGATGAGCTGCGGAGGAAGGACTCACTGCTGGCCACCTTCAAAGCTCGGCTCCCGACGCTGTCCGGCTGGCTGGAGACCTCCCAGACCGGTGAGCTACAACAACATGGCGTCGCTACGACACTGGGGGACCCCGTCCTCTGGGAGTCTTCCTCCTCCACCTGTCAGCGGCCCTCCTGCTCTACTCCGAGCAACAGGACTCCTTGGACCGAAGTTGTTGTCCGCAGTCGGAAGAGGGCTCCTGGCGGCGCCTCGAGCGGGGCTCCCGCCTCCTCCTTCAGCGTCCCCCTCACCAACAAGTACTCGGCGCTATCCATGACCGTGGAGCCGGTCGGGGTGCTGGAGCAGGGAACTGCCCCTGCCGATCCAGATGCCTCTCCTCCGTCGGGTGTCATGCCCCCGCTGACGGACACCACAGCCTTCCCTCCACTCACGGCTGCCTGCGACCCAGCGGATGGACATCCAGCACCGGACCGCTCGCCTTTGTCCCTCCGCTCCTCAGCCCAGCGGAGGCGGCTCCTCAGGGATGCTGTGCGGTGGCACTCCCGGCGTCCTCCTCACCGGGATACGCAGCACCACCAGGCCGCTAACGGGGACGATGGTGTCACCGAACCGGCCACCACCCCTGGACAACGGGCTACAACGCTCATCATCGGGGACTCCATCCTCCGGAATGTCCGTCTGAGGGGGGCGCTCACCCTGTCCTTTCCCGGCGCCACCGTTACAGACATAACGGAGAAAATCCCAAGCATTCTGGATTCACACCCCAGGTAAACCGCGTCATTATTCATGTGGGCACCAACGACACTTCCAGACAACAGTCCGAGATTTTAAAACAGGATTTTACGCAGCTTTTTAACAAACTCTCACAGTCCCAGCTGCATGTTTTTATCTCCGGCCCCACCCCCACCTGTGGCAGGGGCATTGGGCGGTTCACCAGGCTGCTCAGTTTGAACACCTGGCTCTCCTCCGCCTGCAGCGCCTACAATGTTGGTTTCATTGACAATTTTGATGTCTTTTGGGAGAGGAGACATCTTTTTGGAAATGATGGCCTTCACCTAAACAGGGCCGGCACCCGCGTGTTGTCCGCTAACCTGGCATACGGTGTGCAACACGCCCACGTCACCACACTCTCCTCCCACCACCCCAAATCTACACAGACTGACCCGTCCACTACTGATTGATGTCCTCCCGGTCCCAGTTCCTATGTTTTTAGTTCCACCTCTGATCAGAACACACACAATACTGGACTTGGACCTTCCGTTTTCACTAATAATTCACCAATTCCTGTCATCATCACGCAGCGCCAGCAAAGCAGTTTTCTCAATGTTCACTCGGTGAACTTCAATAACCTCAGACCTCTCCCAAAACATCATCAATCCACTTGTACAGTCCGTAAACCACCTGTCACCATCAACATGGCACTTTTAAATGTTCGTTCCCTTGTGAACAAATTTTTATTATGAATGACGTGATTTTAGACCATAAGTTAGATTGCATTCTTTTAACAGAGACATGGCTTGGCACTGACGCACCAGTTGTTCTCACCGAGGCCTGCCACCAGATTTTAACTTTTTATTTTCTACCAGGGGTGGTAAAAGAGGAGGCGGAACTGCTTCGATCTCTAGAAAGACATTAAATTCAAAGGAAGTGTTTTTAAACAGCTACTCATCATTTGAGCTTCATGCCTTTGTTTTTAGCAGTCCTCCTATCCTTTGCGTTACTGTTTACAGACCACCCCACCACTCCACTTCTTTTATCAGTGAATTTTCTGAGCTTTTATCAACAAAACACACCACCTATAACAGAATTTTAATAACTGGTGATTTTAATCTGCACATTGATAACATCTCCGACCATTGTCGAGAGAATTTTTAAACCTTTTAAACTGCATGGATTTTAACCAACATGTAACACAGCCAACTCACAACAGAGGACACACCCTGGACCTGGTCATAACCTATGGCCTGTCCACTGGTGTGTCCTCTGTTGTTGACCTGGCTGTATCTGACCACTATTGTGTGTATTTTAACATCACCGTTTTAATCATCAGGAGGCCCCGGTGAGAACGGTGAGGAAACGCTACCTTACTTCCGAAGTGGTTGCAAATTTTATCGAGATTTTAAAGAGCACTCCTGCTGAAATTTTTCCCGCACCTTGTGATTTTATTGTTGACAATTTTAACAGTAAATTGAAATCAACATTGGACTCTGTGGCTCCACTTTTAACTAAAACCATAAAAAGTAAACCTAAATCCCCATGGAGAACGGATGAAATCAAAAAATCAAAAGGAAAATGCAGGAGTGCGGAGAGAAGGTGGAGAAAAAGTAAACTCACAGTCCATTATGAAATATTACGTGAACAACTCAAATCCTACAATAAAACCGTCAAACAGGCAAGAACATCCCATTTCTCAAAACTCATCACAGATAATAAAAACAACCCTAAAATTCTTTTCTCCACCTTCGATCTTTTAACAAATCCCAATTTTAAAAAACCTTCGGAGGCACCAACAGACGCTCTCTGCGAGGACTTTGCAAACCACTTCGGAAGTAAAATCGATGACATTAGGTCCAGTCTTTTAACACATCAAAATGTAACTTTTAGCACATCTGGACAGTTGCTTTTATCTGAGGAAACACTGGAGAGTTTTGCCCTGGTTAATGCAAGGACACTTGGTCGAGTTTTCTCCCAAGTAAAGCCCACAACCTGCCTTTTAGATCCAATTCCCACATCGCTTTTAAAGACGTTTTATGGTTTCTTCGAGGAACAGATTTTAAATATAGTAAATTGCTCTCTTCAGACGGGCGTTTTCCCCACCTCCTTGAAAACGGCGGTGGTGAGGCCCCTTCTGAAGAAGAGCAATTTAGACCTCAACATTTTTAATAACTACCGTCCTGTATCCAACTTACCATTTTTAAGTAAGATTTTAGAAAAACTGGTTTTTAACCAATTAATTGATTTTTAAATACAAACAATATTTTAGAGAAATATCAATCTGGTTTTAGAAGGAACCACAGTACCGAGACAGCCCTTTTAAAGATTTTAAACGACTTCAGGTGTAACGCAGACTCACAAAAACTCACAGTCTTGGTACTACTGGATTTAAGTGCTGCCTTTGATACAGTAGATCACCACATTTTATTGAATAGACTGAGAAACCTGGTGGGCCTCTCTGGTACTGTTTTTAACTGGTTTCGCTCTTATCTCACAGATCAATGTTTCTTTGTAAGTATGGATACATGTTCCTCCAGAACACATGAAATTAGGTGTGGGGTGCCTCAAGGGTCAATTTTAGGTCCAGTTCTTTTTAATCTTTACATGCTTCCCTTGGGGGACGTCATCAGGAGACACGGCATCAGCTTCCATAGCTATGCTGACGATACACAGTTGTACATCGCCGTGTCTCCTGATGACACAGGGCCAATTGATGCCCTTTTTAACTGTATTTTAGATATCAAGTCATGGATGGCAGAGAATTTCCTACAGCTCAACCAGGACAAAACAGAGGTTTTAGTTATAGGTCCTGAAGGCCAGAGAGAGAAACTTTTACCAAACCTACAAGATTTTAAACCCGCACAATATATAAAGAACCTGGGCGTTATTTTTGACTCTGAGCTAACTTTTACTCCACACATAAAAAATATTACAAAGATAGGTTTTTACCATCTTAAGAATATAGCCAGAGTCCGCCCGTTTCTCTCTCAGGCCAGCACGGAGGTGCTGATGCATGCTTTTATCTCCTGTAGATTAGATTAATGTAATGCCCTGCTCTCTGGTCTTCCCAAAAAAAGTATTAATAATCTACAAATTTTACAAAACTCAGCCGCACGCGTGCTGACGAGGACCAGAGGGCGGGAGCACATTACACCAGTTTTACGATCGCTGCATTGGCTCCCCGTCCGCTTCAGGATCGATTTTAAGATTCTTTTATTAGTTTTTAAATGTCTTAACGGTCTTGGACCATCTTATCTATCTGACCTGCTTTTATCATATCAACCCTCGCGGACCCTGAGGTCCTCTGGCACCGGCCTGTTAACCATACCACGAGTTAAAACAAAAACCCACGGTGAGGCTGCATTCAGCCATTATGGCCCTTATCTGTGGAACAGCCTCCCAGAGAACCTCAGGGCCGCAGAGACTGTTGATATTTTTAAAAGGAAGCTCAAAACTCACCTTTTTAACTTGGCTTTTAACTGATTTCTTTTACTCTCTTATCTCCCTTATTTTATTACTTTTATCCCTTTAATCATTTTTATTTTATTTTATTTATTATTATTTATTCTATTTTATGTCTTGTGCATTTTATTACTTTTAAATTTTCTAAACCCTAACATTTTTATACATTTTATCATTATTGCCTGTTTTTATTCCACTGTCTTAATCTTTAAGTTTTTAGCTCCAGTGTTTCCTCATGGGGCCCTCCACACTGGGAGTTGTGTCTGGTCTGCCCACGGGGGCGTTGCCCTGGGGATCCCTCAGACCCGGGGGACTGGGGCGGCTCTGCAGTTGGTGTGGTGTCTGCCCTGGTCTGTCTGGGTTGAGGGGGGGTCTCTGTGGCGGTGCTCCCTGTGGCTGCGGACTGTGGTGCCTCTCGGTGTGGATGGCCCCCATGGGTGGCTTCTCCTCACCTGGATCCTCAGTGCCAAGCCATGTTACCAGTCTGCTTACTGTATGTGTGACCGTGGGCGTGTGTGCAGATGTTTGTGAGTGTGAGTGTGAGTGAGAGTGTGGGCGGGTGTGTGGGTGTGTGTGTGAAGGGGGGGGGTAATATGTGGGGATGGGAGGGACGGGCTTTCACTTTTTATTGTTGTATGTTTCATTATTTTATTATGTTTTATCTTGTGAAGCACTTTGAGTTGCATTTTTTATGTATGAAAAGCGCTATATAAATAAAGTTTTGATTTGATTTGATTTGATTTGAAACGCATTTTGGCCTGTAACTTCCACATTTTAAATCACATCTTCATAAACTTTATATCCACGTGTTCCCTAAATACCGTCGCATCTTCTGACATAGTCCTCGCCCACTCCCACTGCATATTTCTCTTTGTAAGTCACTACACATCAAAAACCTACTTTTTCAAACTCCCCCTAGCGTTTAAGCTCAATCTGTACGAAACTTTGCACATACAATCTCCAGACAAGCCTGATCAAAAGTTATCAAAAGAATTTTGCTACTCCAAAAAATACGGTACTTATAAATAAACATTTTTTTTCTGCTAGCTAAAGAACACATATTGTCGCATATTTTTGTCAAAGTAAAAGCTATCGATGTCAAACTCAAGTTACTTCTTTCAGAGGTCAACCAGAGGCTCTGTGCCAAATTTGGCATAAATCGGCCAATAGGGGGCGCTATAAACAGAAAAATATCAAGTGACATGAAAGTTGATCGGATTCGCACAAAATTTGGTGAGCATGATATGAGTCACTCCTGAGGCCAGCCATAAAGCTTAGTGATGTTTGGTCGGGCCAACTTCCAAGAGCTCCGCGACACCCGGGGGCCGAGTTACGCAGGGAAGCTTGGCCCCCATTCATAACTGCTTGCAGTTCTAGGTATTGTTATTATTGTTTACCCGACTTTGTGCCCCAATTTTGCCCCTTTCCCAAATTTCAAAATGCTTCTAACTTTCCACATTCGTCCGGCCACATCCAAAACTTCCCTCCCCATTGGGGTTAGTTTGTCGTAGGCAAACAAAATTTGGTACACACATGCATCGTACCCAGATGCACAAAAAAGTCTCCTAACGTCATGGTAAAATCCCAATAGGAAGTCGGCCATTTTCTTTTGAATTTTTTCGTTACGGCAATTTCCACAAATTAAATTTGAACGAACTCCTCCTAGGGATTTCGTCCGATCGACTTCAAATTTAGTACTGATCATCCTGAGAACATGCTGATCAAAAGTTATTGAAAGCTTTTCTCTATGTCAAGGGGCGTGGCCACTAGGGCATGAGAAATTTTGGCGACTTTTCGATTTCTTGCCATCGAATTTCGAATGGCTCTCCCGCCCACATACTTGATCTCAGCAGCTTCAGACTTGCGGAACATGATGATGGCTCTGCCCCGAATGGCCAGATATGTCAATATCCCACCTTTCTCATATTGCCCCCCGGTGGTGACAGGAAGTGATCAGTTTTTACTTTAACATGTACCAATGACACAAACTTGACCGCATCAACTTCAATCCACTTCTAATGCATGCAGAACAAGTTGGTGAAGCTGCCTTATGAACGCTGGGAAGCTACGTCTAATGGTGTCCATGTGGCGATCCCTCGCCACTAAATACATTTGGCAATTTGATGGCTTCAGCAACCTCATCTCCTCATGAAAATTGATACACAGGTCAAGAATGGTGAGTTCTTACATCTGATAGGGGCGTCGACCATGGGGGGACAAAATGCCTCTATAACACCCCCTTGAAATTTTCAAAAACGCCTCCCCATAGGGTTTTTTTTTTGGAATTGGAACATGAAAATTGATACACATGTGCATGTTGTCCAGATGCACATGAAAGTCTCTGGCACCAATGATCTACTCCAAACAGGAAGTCGGCCATTTTGATTTTGACTTCTCATTTTGGCGTGATTTCCACATGTTGTATTTTAACGAACTAGTCCTAGGGATTTCATCAAATCGATTTCAAATTTTTTTACAGATCATCCAGAGACCATGCTGCTCAAAAAATTTGCTCTGCATGTCTGTAGGTCAAAGGGCGTGGCTGCTATGGCGCTGCCATTTTTGATGCATTGCCATGCATATTCAGGCAGCCCTCTCTCCCACATAATTCATCCAAAGTGCTTCGAAATTTCTGTACATGTACATAAGAGCCCTGCCCTCAACGCCTCCATATGCTCGTAGGCAATTTCGCTCATGGCGCCCCCTTGTGGAAACAGGAAATCTTTTACACTGACAACATTTTGTGGCCACATGACAATCAAGTGGATGAATCTCCACAGTGACACACGTGTCCTGTCATGTTGCAGGCTGCCGCCACGGTGGTGGCAACTTTTCATCCTTCTCCACAGAACATCAACTTGGTATAAATCCTTCATGCATTGTCAGATTTGCTCGAAATTTGACATGTGTGATGAGGGTCCACCCCTGAACGCACCTGGCCACATCTGGTTATGCTCGTAGTGCCACCTGATGGATGAACGAAACATTGCAGTTTTTTTTCGCTCCTGCCAGGTTTTTTCACCCTTCTGGCTTCGAGCCACAGCCCCCGCGTGCCTCAGGCCCCACGGTTGCATGGGGGAGCGAGGGCCCAATCACAGCTCCTTGCAGCTTTAATTATTATTATTATTATGCTCATATGTAACAACTCATTTGTCTGATAACCTATAGAGATATCAATATATCCACTATGTATGTTATATTCATTCATTGTGCAAAATAAGAAAAAGCATGTTGGCCAATTCTCATAATTCATTCTAAGGCCAATATTGGCTGACGCCAATGACCTGCCAATATTATTGTGCATCCCTACTACTACTGGTTGATCTATAACGTATGTTTTTTTTAAGCTGATTAAGTGTTTAGTTGATACAGTTTCAAAAAGAAGAAAAAAAAAAAAAAGAAAAGAGAAAATGCCCAGTCCGAGGTGATGTCTTAAAATTTCTTGTTTTGTTTAATTAACAGTTGAAAACATGGAGATGTTAAATAATGTTTACAATATAAAACAGAGAAAAGCAAATGTCAGGCTTCTGAGGATAAACAGTGAGGTGTTGTGTCCTTATCAGATTTGTGAAAGGGTATACGAATAAAAGTAGACTTGATTTACATTTGTGAACCTGGAACTGGAAATGTTTGGCATTTTTGCTTATATATTTTAAGTCATTAACTGAATACCAAATTCTTGTCCATTCATTTTTCTGGCAATAGGCCTCCACAGTGCCCTGAGATGGCTTAATATATAGAGAGAATTTGTCTCATTATTATTAATACTAATAGGTTTCAACTTGTGTCGTATAGAAGTTAAAATTTTTTATGCACTTTGGCACCTCATTTACATTCCAGGAACACATTTTAATCATTGAAGAACTGAAATGTGTAGGCCCTACCTCATAAACTGTTTCTTAACTTTCCAGATTAATCATGAATTGCAGTGTTAAAAACATTAGTAGTGTTTAGTAATTAGTATTAGTATCACATAGAAAGAGTACCTTACAACTGTTATCAAGCATTTACTGACTAGAGTTGAAAAAATAGTTATCAAATTTATTAATGTTAACAGTGGTGGAATGTACTAAAGTACCGCACTTATTAAGTAATTAAAATGGATTCCACCTCTACCAACTGCAACATGTAAGTAATGAAAACAGAAATGCACCAATAATTATCTAGTAATATGAATTTGAAATGGGCCACTCTGCATAATGAGTATGTTTTACTTGAGGTACTTTCAGAATATTTGATGCTACTTCTGTACTTTTACTTAAGTAACATTTTCAATGCAGGACTTAGTTGAAACAGCGTATTTATGCACTGCTATTTTTTTACTTAATAAAAGATCTAAATACCAGGGCAGTTGTGGCTCAGAGGTAGAGCTGGTCGTCCACCAATCAGAAGTAAGCTGTCCAATCCCCGGCTCCTCCAGTGCAGTATCCTTGGGCAAAATACTGAACCCTAAATTGCTCCAGGTGGCTGTTCCGTCAGTGTATGAGTGTGTGTGAATGATGTCTGAGTAGCCTTGGCCATCGAGTGTGTGAATGTGTGTGAATGGTTGACTGTGAGATAATGTAAAAGTGCATTGAGTGGTCGAAAGACTAGAAAAGCACTATACAAGTTCAGTATGTACTTCTTCCACCATTGTTAACATTAGTTATTGGTGTATTGAATGGGTTTCTTTTTCTCCAACACACAATTTTCAGACACAGTTTAAGCAGCTTAGAGTGTGCACTTTCACTTCTCAATCATCTGCTGTTTGTCTGTCTGTCTTTCTCTGTCTCTTCAATGTGATTAAGCAGCTTAGAGTGTGCACTTTCACTTCTCAATCATCTGCTGTTTGTCTGTCTGTCTTTCTCTGTCTCTCTTCAATGTGATTAAAGAAAGTGCATTTGCAAACAGAGTTTTTACTGTAGTTAAATTAACAGGTCGTTTACCATCCATTTTAATTTATCTTGGAGTAGTAGTCTAATATATGCAACGTGAGGTCTGTAAAATAAAATAAAATAAATAAAATAAAATAAAGTAGTAGTAGAAGTAGTACTAGAAGTAGTAGAAATAGTAGAATTAGTGGTAGAAGTAGTAGTAGAAGTAGTAGAAATAGTAGTAGAATTAGTGGTAGAAGTAGTAGTAGAAGTAGTAGAAATAGTAGTAGAAGTAGTAAAAGTAGTAGTAGAAGTAGTAGAAGTAGTAGTAGAATTAGTAGAAGTAGTACTAGAAGTAGTAGTAGAAGTAGTAGTAGAAGTAGTAGAACTAGTAGAAATAGTAGTAGAATTAGTGGTAGAAGTAGTAGAAATAGTAGTAGAAGTAGTAGTAGAAGTAGTAGAAGTAGTACTAGAAGTAGTAGTAGAAGTAGTAGAAGTAGTACTAGAAGTACTAGTAGAAGTAGTAGAATTAGTGGTAGAAGTAGTAGTAGAAGTAGTAGAAATAGTAGTAGAAGTAGTAGAAATAGTAGTAGAAGTAGTAAAAGTAGTAGCAGAAGTAGTAGAAGTAGTAGTAGAATTAGAAGGAGTACTAGAAGTAGTAGTAGACGTAGTAGAAATAGTAGTAGAATTAGTGCTAGAAGTAGTAGTAGAAGTAGTAGTAGAATTAGTAGAAGGAGCACTAGAAGTAATAGTAGAAGTAGTAGAAATAGTTGTAGAATTAGTGGTAGAAATAGTAGTAGAAGTAATAGTAGTAGTAGTAGTAGTAATAGTAGTAGTAGAAGTAGTAGTAGAAGTAGTACTAGAGGTAGTAATAGAAGTAGTAGTAGTAGAATTAGTAGAAGTAGTACTAGAAGTAGTAGTAGAAGTAGTTGAAGTAGTAATAGTAGTAGTAATAGTAGTAGTAGAAGTAGTAGTAGAAGTAATAGTGGAAGTAGTACTAGAAGTAGTAGTAGAAGTAGTAGAAGTAGTAGAAATAGTAGTAGAATTACTGGTAGAAGTAGTAGTAGAAGTAGTAGAAATAGTAGTAGAAATAGTAGAAGAAGTAGTAGAAGTAGTAAAAGTAGTAGTAGAAGTAGTAGAAGTAGTAGTAGAATTAGTAGGAGTACTAGAAGTAGTAGAAATAGTAGTAGAATTAGTGGTAGTAGAAGTAGTAGTAGAAGTAGTAGTAGTAGAATTAGTAGAAGGAGTACTAGAAGTAGTAGTAGAAGTAGTAGAAATAGTTGTAGAATTAGTGGTAGAAGTAGTAGTAGAAGTCGTAGAAATAGTAGTAGAAGTAATAGTAGTAGTAGTAGTAGTAATAGTAGTAGTAGAAGTAGTAGTAGAAGTAGTAATAGTAGTAGTAATAGTAGTAGTAGTAATAGTAGTAGAAGTAATAGTAGAAGTAGTACTAGAAGTAGTAGTAGAAGTAGTAGAAATAGTAGTAGAATTAGTGGTAGAAGTAGTAGTAGAAGTAGTAGAAATAGCAGTAGAAGTAGTAGTAGAAGTAATAGTAGAAGTAGTACTAGAAGTAGTAGTAGAAGTAGTAGAAATAGTAGTAGAATTAGTGGTAGAAGTAGTAGAAATAGTAGAAATAGTAATCGTAGTAATGGTAATAGTAGTAGTAATAGTAGTAGTAGTAGTAGTAATAGTAGTAGTAGAAGTAATAGTAGAAGTAGTACTAGAAGTAGTAGTAGAAGTAGTAGAAATAGTGGTTGAAGTAGTAGTAGTAGTAGTAGTAATAGTAGTAGTAAAAGTAGTAGTAGAAGTAGTACTAGAGGTAGTAATAGAAGTAGTAGTAGTAGAATTAGTAAAAGTAGTACTAGAAGTAGTAGTAGAAGTAGTTGAAGTAGTAATAGTAGTAGTAATAGTAGTAGTAGAAGTAGTAGTAGAAGTAATAGTGGAAGTAGTACTAGAAGTAGTAGTAGAAGTAGTAGAAGTAGTAGAAATAGTAGTAGAATTACTGGCAGAAGTAGTAGTAGAAGTAGTAGAAGAAGTAGTAGAATTAGTAGAAGGAGTACTAGAAGTAGTAGAAATAGTAGTAGAATTAGTGGTAGTAGAAGTAGTAGTAGAAGTAGTAGTAGAATTAGTAGAAGGAGTACTAGAAGTAGTAGTAGAAGTTGTAGAAATAGTTGTAGAATTAGTGGTAGAAGTAGTAGTAGAAGTCGTAGAAATAGTAGTAGAAGTAATAGTAGTAGTAGTAGTAGTAGTAGAATTAGTAGTAGAAGTAGTACTAGAGGCAGTAATAGAAGTAGTAGAAGTAGTAGTAGTAGTAGAATTAGTAGAAGTAGTACTAGAAGTAGTAGTAGAAGTAGTTGAAGTAGTAATAGTAGTAGTAATAGTAGTAGTAGTAATAGAAGTAGTAGAAGTAGTAGTAGTAGAATTAGTAGAAGTAGTACTAGAAGTAGTAGTAGAAGTAGTTGAAGTAGTAATAGTAGTAGTAATAGTAGAAGTAGTAGAAGTAGTAGTAGAAGTAATAGTAGAAGTAGAAGTAGAAGTAGTAGAATTAGTGGTAGAAGTAGTAGTAGAAGTAGTAGAAATAGTAGAAATAGTAGTAGAAGTAGTAGAAATAGTAGTAGAAGTAGTAGTAGAAGTAGTAGAAGTAGTAGTAGAATTAGTAGAAGTAGTAAAAGTAATAGTGGAAGTGGGTTTGAAGAATTCTCTCATAGACTTCCATTGTAAAAATTGGTTTAAAAAAAGTTTTACAGTGTAAAAACTATAAAAGTTAGAAAGCTGAAAAGTAATAGCATCAATGTCCTAAAAGAGCTTAACATTCTGGTAGTTGAATGGTTTTAATAGCATAAAGTATGAAGGAGTAGATAGCTGTCAAAAAAGGTACGGAAGAGGAATAATAATAATAATAATAACTAGAAAAAATTGCATTTCCTAGCGAAAATGCAGTGGGAATGCTCATTGCTGAAAAGAATTGAAAAACGCTGCTAAAAATGCATGAATCTCACATAAAATGCAGTGTAATGCTGAAAAATGTGGAAGCTGAAACATGTAAAAGTGGCAGAAATGGAAGCTAGTAAAAGTAAAAAGGAGTGGCGGTAGTAGTAGAAGTAGTAGTAAAAGTAGTAGTATAGTAGTAATAGTAGAAGTAGTACTAGAAGTAGTAGTAGTAGCAGTAGAAATAGTAGTAGAATTAGTGGTAGAAGTAGTAGTAGTAGAAATAGTAGAAATAGTAGTAGAAGTAATAGTAGAAGTAGTAGAAGTAATAGAAGTAGTAGTAGAATTAGTAGAAGTAGTACTAGAAGTAGTAGTTGAAGTAGTAGAAGTAGTAGAAATAGTAGTAGAATTAGTGGTTGAAGTAGAAGTAGTAGAAACAGTAGTAGAAGTAGTGGAAGTACTAGTAAAAGTAGTAGTACAATTAGTAGAAGTAGTACTAGAAGTAGTAGTAGAAGTAGTTGAAGTAGTAATAGTAGTAGTAGAAGTAGTAGTAGAAGTAATAGTAGAAGTAGTACTAGAAGTAGTAGTAGAAGTAGTAGAAGTAGTAGAAATAGTAGTAGAATTAGTGGTAGAAGTAGTAGTAGAAGTAGTAGAAAGAGTAGAAATAGTAGTATAAGTAGTAGTAGAAGTAGTAGAAATAGTAGTAGAAGTAGTAGTAGAAGTAGTAGAAATAGTAGAAATAGTAGTAGAAGTAGTAGTAGAAGTAGTAGAAATAGTAGTAGAAGTAGTGAAAGTAGTAGTAGAAGTAGTAGAAGTAGCAGTAGAATTAGTAGAAGTAGTACTAGAAGTAGTAGTAGTAGAAATAGTAGAAATAGTGGTTGTAGAAGTAGTAGAAATAGTAGTAGAAGTAATAGTAGTAGTAGTAGTAGTAATAGTAGTAGTAAAAGTAGTAGTAGAAGTAGTAGTAGAATTAGTAGAAGTAGTACTAGAAGTAGTAGTAGAAGTAGTAGATATAGTAGAATTAGTGGTAGAAGTAGTAGTAGAAGTAGTATTAGTAGTAGTAGAAGTAGTAGAAATAGTAGTAGAAGTAGTAAAAGTAGTAGTAGAAGTAGTAGAAGTAATAGTAGAAGTAGTAATAGAAGTAGTAGTAGATGTAGTAGTAGAAATAGTAGTAGAATTAGTGGTAGAAGTAGTAGTAGAAGTAGTAGAAATAGTAGAAATAGTAGTAGAAGTAGTAGTAGAAGTAGTAGAAATCGTAGTAGAAGTAGTAGAAGTTGTAAAAGTAGTAGTAGCAGTAGTAGAAGTAGTAGTAGAATTAGTAGAAGTAGTAAAAGTAATAGTAGAAGTGGGTTTGAAGAATTCTCTCATAGACTTCCATTGTAAAAATTGGTTGAAAAAAGTCTTACAGTGTAAAAACTATAAAAGTTAGAAAGCTGAAAGTAATAGCATCAATGTCCTAAAAGAGCTTAACATTCTGGTAGTTGAATGGTTTTAATAGCATAAAGTATGAAGGAGTAGATAGCTGTCAAAAAAGGTACGGAAGAGGAATAATAATAACTAGAAAAAATTGCATTTCCTAGCGAAAATGCAGTGGGAATGCTCATTGCTGAAAAGAATTTGAAAAACGCTGCTAAAAATGCATGAATCTCACATAAAATGCAGTGTAATGCTGAAAAATGTGGAAGCTGAAACATGTAAAAGTGGCAGAAATGGAAGCTAGTAAAAGTAAAAAGGAGTGGCGGTAGTAGTAGAAGTAGTAGTAAAAGTAGTAGTAGTAGTAGTAGAAGTAATAGTAGAAGTAGTACTAGAAGTAGTAGTAGAAGTAGTAGTAGTAGCAGTAGAAGTAATAGTAGAAGTAGTACTAGAAGTAGTAGTAGAAGTAGTAGAAGTAGTAGAATAGTAGTAGAATTAGTTGTAGAAGTAGTAGAAATAGTAGAAATAGTCGTAGAAGTAGTAGTAGAAGTAGTAGAAATAGTAGTAGAAGTAGGAGACGTAGTAGTAGAAGTAGTAGAAGTAGTACTAGAAGTAGTAGTAGAAGTAGTAGAAATAGTAGTAGAATTAGTGGTAGAAGTAGTAGTAGAAGTAGTAGAAGTAGTAAAAGTAGTAGTAAAAGTAGTAGTAGAAGTAGTAGTAGAAGTAGTAGAAATAGTGGTTGAAGTAGTAGTAGTAGTAGTAGTAATGGTAGTAGTAAAAGTAGTAGTAGAAGTAGTAGAAGTAGTAGTAGAATTAGAAGTAGTACTAGAAGTAGTAGTAGAAGTAGTAGTAGAAGTAGTACTAGAGGTAGTAATAGAAGTAGTAGTAGTAGAATTAGTAGAAGTAGTACTAGAAGTAGTAGTAGAAGTAGTTGAAGTAGTAATAGTAGTAGTAGAAGTAGTAGTAGAAGTAATAGTGGAAGTAGTACTAGAAGTAGTAGTAGAAGTAGTTGAAGTAGTAATAGTAGTAGTAATAGTAGTAGTAGAAGTAGTACTAGAAGTAGTAGTAGAAGTAGTAGAAATAGTGGTTGAAGTAGTAGTAGTAGTAGTAGTAGTAGTAATAGTAGTAGTAAAAGTAGTAGTAGAAGTAGTAGAAGTAGTAGTAGAATTAGTAGAAGTAGTACTAGAAGTAGTAGTAGAAGTAGTAGTAGAAGTAGTACTAGAGGTAGTAATAGAAGTAGTAGTAGTAGAATTAGTAGAAGTAGTACTAGAAGTAGTAGTAGAAGTAGTTGAAGTAGTAATAGTAGTAGTAATAGTAGTAGTAGAAGTAATAGTGGAAGTAGTACTAGAAGTAGTAGTAGAAGTAGTAGAAATAGTAGTAGAATTACTGGTAGAAGTAGTAGTAGAAATAGTAGTAGAATTACTGGTAGAAGTAGTAGTAGAAGTAGTAGAAATAGTAGAAATAGTAGTAGAAGTAGTAGTAGAAGTAGTGAAATAGTAGAAATAGTAGTAGAAGTAGTAGTAGAAGTAGTAGAAATAGTAGTAGAAGTAGTAGTAGAAGTAGTAGAAGTAGTAGAAGTTGTAAAAGTAGTAGTAGCAGTAGTAGAAGTAGTAGTAGAATTAGTAGAAGTAGTAAAAGTAATAGTGGAAGTGGGTTTGAAGAATTCTCTCATAGACTTCCATTGTAAAAATTGGTTTAAAAAAAGTTTACAGTGTAAAAACTATAAAAGTTAGAAAGCTGAAAAGTAATAGCATCAATGTCCTAAAAGAGCTTAACATTCTGGTAGTTGAATGGTTTTAATAGCATAAAGTATGAAGGAGTAGATAGCTGTCAAAAAAGGTACGGAAGAGGAATAATAATAATAATAATAATAATAATAATAAAGAACAGAAGAACAATAGTGGGAATGCATGGCATTCCCACTAATAAAGAACAGAAGAACAATAGTGGGAATGCTCTAAAGAGCATTCCCACTAACTAGAAAAAATTGCATTTCCTAGCGAAAATGCAGTGGGAATGCTCATTGCTGAAAAGAATTTGAAAAACGCTGCTAAAAATGCATGAATCTCACATAAAATGCAGTTTAATGCTGAAAAATGTGGAAGCTGAAACATATAAAGTGGCAGAAATGGAAGCTAGTAAAAGGAAAAAGGAGTGGCGGTAGTAGTAGAAGTAGTAGTAAAAGTAGTAGTAGTAGTAGTAGTAGTAGAAGTAATAGAAATAGTAGTAGAATTAGTGGTAGAAGTAGTAGTAAAAGTAGTAGTAATAGTAGTAGAAGTAGTAGTAGAAGTAGTAGTAGAAGTAGTAGAAATAGTAGAAATAGTGGTAGAATCAGTGGTAGAAGTAGTAGAAATAGTAGTAGAAATAGTAGTAGAAGTAGTAGAAGTAGTAGTAGAATTAGAAGGAGTACTAGAAGTAGTAGTAGACGTAGTAGAAATAGTAGTAGAATTAGTGCTAGAAGTAGTAGTAGAAGTAGTAGTAGAATTAGTAGAAGGAGCACTAGAAGTAATAGTAGAAGTAGTAGAAATAGTTGTAGAATTAGTGGTAGAAATAGTAGTAGAAGTAATAGTAGTAGTAGTAGTAGTAATAGTAGTAGTAGAAGTAGTAGTAGAAGTAGTACTAGAGGTAGTAATAGAAGTAGTAGTAGTAGAATTTAGTAGAAGTAGTACTAGAAGTAGTAGTAGAAGTAGTTGAAGTAGTAATAGTAGTAGTAATAGTAGTAGTAGAAGTAGTAGTAGAAGTAATAGTGGAAGTAGTACTAGAAGTAGTAGTAGAAGTAGTAGAAGTAGTAGAAATAGTAGTAGAATTACTGGTAGAAGTAGTAGTAGAAGTAGTAGAAATAGTAGTAGAAATAGTAGAAGAAGTAGTAGAAGTAGTAAAAGTAGTAGTAGAAGTAGTAGAAGTAGTAGTAGAATTAGTAGGAGTACTAGAAGTAGTAGAAATAGTAGTAGAATTAGTGGTAGTAGAAGTAGTAGTAGAAGTAGTAGTAGTAGAATTAGTAGAAGGAGTACTAGAAGTAGTAGTAGAAGTAGTAGAAATAGTTGTAGAATTAGTGGTAGAAGTAGTAGTAGAAGTCGTAGAAATAGTAGTAGAAGTAATAGTAGTAGTAGTAGTAATAGTAGTAGTAGAAGTAGTAGTAGAAGTAGTAATAGTAGTAGTAATAGTAGTAGTAGTAATAGTAGTAGTAGAAGTAATAGTAGAAGTAGTACTAGAAGTAGTAGTAGAAGTAGTAGAAATAGTAGTAGAATTAGTGGTAGAAGTAGTAGTAGAAGTAGTAGAAATAGCAGTAGAAGTAGTAGTAGAAGTAATAGTAGAAGTAGTACTAGAAGTAGTAGTAGAAGTAGTAGAAATAGTAGTAGAATTAGTGGTAGAAGTAGTAGAAATAGTAAAATAGTAATCGTAGTAATGGTAATAGTAGTAGTAATAGTAGTAGTAGTAGTAATAGTAGTAGTAGAAGTAATAGTAGAAGTAGTACTAGAAGTAGTAGTAGAAGTAGTAGAAATAGTGGTTGAAGTAGTAGTAGTAGTAGTAGTAATAGTAGTAGTAAAAGTAGTAGTAGAAGTAGTACTAGAGGTAGTAATAGAAGTAGTAGTAGTAGAATTAGTAAAAGTAGTACTAGAAGTAGTAGTAGAAGTAGTTGAAGTAGTAATAGTAGTAGTAATAGTAGTAGTAGAAGTAGTAGTAGAAGTAATAGTGGAAGTAGTACTAGAAGTAGTAGTAGAAGTAGTAGAAGTAGTAGAAATAGTAGTAGAATTACTGGCAGAAGTAGTAGTAGAAGTAGTAGAAGAAGTAGTAGAATTAGTAGAAGGAGTACTAGAAGTAGTAGAAATAGTAGTAGAATTAGTGGTAGTAGAAGTAGTAGTAGAAGTAGTAGTAGAATTAGTAGAAGGAGTACTAGAAGTAGTAGTAGAAGTTGTAGAAATAGTTGTAGAATTAGTGGTAGAAGTAGTAGTAGAAGTCGTAGTAGAAATAGTAGTAGAAGTAATAGTAGTAGTAGTAGTAGTAGTAGAATTAGTAGTAGAAGTAGTACTAGAGGCAGTAATAGAAGTAGTAGAAGTAGTAGTAGTAGTAGAATTAGTAGAAGTAGTACTAGAAGTAGTAGTAGAAGTAGTTGAAGTAGTAATAGTAGTAGTAATAGTAGTAGTAGTAATAGAAGTAGTAGAAGTAGTAGTAGTAGAATTAGTAGAAGTAGTACTAGAAGTAGTAGTAGAAGTAGTTGAAGTAGTAATAGTAGTAGTAATAGTAGAAGTAGTAGAAGTAGTAGTAGAAGTAATAGTAGAAGTAGAAGTAGAAGTAGTAGAATTAGTGGTAGAAGTAGTAGTAGAAGTAGTAGAAATAGTAGAAATAGTAGTAGAAGTAGTAGAAATAGTAGTAGAAGTAGTAGTAGAAGTAGTAGAAGTAGTAGTAGAATTAGTAGAAGTAGTAAAAGTAATAGTGGAAGTGGGTTTGAAGAATTCTCTCATAGACTTCCATTGTAAAAATTGGTTTAAAAAAAGTTTTACAGTGTAAAAACTATAAAAGTTAGAAAGCTGAAAAGTAATAGCATCAATGTCCTAAAAGAGCTTAACATTCTGGTAGTTGAATGGTTTTAATAGCATAAAGTATGAAGGAGTAGATAGCTGTCAAAAAAGGTACGGAAGAAGAATAACTAGAAAAATTGCATTTCCTGCGGAAATACAGTGTGAATGCTAAAGGCTGAAGCGATTTCGGAAATCTGTTGAATGAATGAAAAAAAGAATCAACATATTGATAGCTGAACAATTTCTGCAGCTGAAAATGAAGCTGAATGTTTGAAGGAGTTCAAAAGGCAGAAAGATTAATATTTTAAAAGCTAAGAGGGCAGAAAGTTGAAGGAGGCTGAAAGACTCGAAAAAGTTGAACATTTTAATTGCTGAACATGAAGTTGAATGTTTGAAAGAAATGAAAATAAATATAAAGAAAAGATGAAAAGCACAAGGCTGGAAGAGCTTACAAAATTGAACATATTGATAGCTGAACACTTTCTGTAGCTGAACATGAAGCTGAATGTTTGATGGAGTTGAAAATGCTGAATGAGCAGACATGCTGCAGCAGGAGCAGATCCTTAAACTTTGAAGCGAAATCTGCTGAATGTACTGCCGAAAAGCTGAAAAGGCTGAAAGAGCTGAAAAAGCTGAACATTTTAGTGGTAGAACGGTTTCAATAGCTGAACGTATGCAGAAGTTATAGCAGAATGAAATTTGAAAAATTCCCATAAGCGGCAATGTTAAATTATTTGCAGAAAAAGCTGAATTGCTGAAAAAGTTGAAAGGTTGAAAAGCTGAAAAGCAGAAGGCTGAAAGAGCTGAAAAAGCTGAACATTTCAATGGTTGAATGGTTTGAATAGCTGAAAGTATGCCGAAGTTATAGCAGATTGAAATTTGACAAATTCCCCATAAGGATGAATGGGGGAAATTTTGCAGAAAAAGCTGAATATTTCCAAAAGTATAAAAGGTAGACAAAAGAAAAATACAAGCAGTAATGTCCTTAAGAAGCTGCACATTTTGATACTTGAATGGTTTCTGTAGCACAAGATTTGTAGGAGGAGATAGGTGCCGAAAAACGTACGGAATCAGGAATAATAATAAAAAATTCCAGAAGAACAATAGTGTGAATGCCTTTAGCATTCACACTAATAATAAAAAATTCCAGAAGAACAATAGTGTGAATGCCTTTAGCATTCACACTAATAACAATAGTGGGAATGCTTATAAACATTCCCACTAATTATAAGCATTCCCACTAATAAAGAACAGAAGAACAATAGTGGGAATGCTTATAAGCATTCCCACTAATAATAATAATAATAATAATAATAATAATAATAATAAAGAACAGAAGAACAATAGTGGGAATGCTCATAGCATTCCCACTAATAAAATAAAAGGACCTTTATTGAAACTGCTATTTTTATTAAGGACCAAGCACCAACCAGTGTTAGGAACTAATTAGAACAGAAGGAATTTTTATCATTATTAATCTTATTATTATTATTATTAGAATAATAAAAATTATTATGATTATTACTTTCATCATTATTATTATTAGGGCCCAAGCACTGACAGGTCAGAGAGAGAGACTCAATATAACACACTCTGAGAATGAGAAATATCCCTCCCCACACTTTCTGGCCAAACAGGAGTATATTCACACCAGCAGCTCTGAGAGGCTATAATGCTCATGGTGCAGAAATGTGTATTTGAAAATTAAATTACTTAGATAACTTTGATTATTTGTCAGTCTACACAATTTTGTAGGTAATAGGCAGTTGAAATGTGCCTTTTCATGAAACTCCCTACGCACATGCAAAAAGGGTCAGCCATTAACAGCGGCCCTGAAGCAGTTTGGGGGTCAATGCCTTGCTCCAGCTGCCAATCCACACTCCATACTTGGTCCGTACAGAGACTTGAACTGGCAACCCTCTGGTTTCTTAGCCAAGTCCCCATGCACTGAGCTACTGCCACCCCAGCCATTGTCAGTCATGGTGAAGTAAACATAAAACTGGTCAGTGGGTGTCCTCAGCAAATCTAAAGATTTATGATGTTGTGTGCATGGGAGTGTTACATAGCCTTTATGTGAGGATGGTGTAATCTGGTTCTGCTGCTGGTGCTAGAAGAACCAAAGCCATTATTATTTGTCCTTATTCATCATATTAGCAATAATACTGTATTACACTACATAAACGAGCATACAGCTAACATTTTACACTCTGCAGGTATAAGGAATTCCTGATAGTATTTGGTGTTTTAATTTAATCTGAATAATCTGATCTATCCCTCCTTAGGGATCTCACAGCTCTAGAGGGGATGATTAAACAACATCAGGAGCTGAAAGCCAAAGTAGACGGCCGCAGCAAGACCATACAGCAGTGTGCAGATCTGGGCAAGATCTTAATAGCTGCAGGAAACCCTGCATCAGAGGAGGTCAGACTACAAGACATTTAAATGACTATCACAAAGAGTACATAAAACCCATACAATTACTTGATTAAGATTTAGCAAGATGTTGTTGTAGTCATGTCTGCAATTTGTTTGTCCCCACAGATAAAAGAGAAGCTGGACAGTCTTCTGGCAAAGCAGAAAGATCTTATTGACAAATGGGACAAACACCAGGAGAAGTTACAGTGCAGTGAGTAACTCACTAGAGCAGAAGCACCTCCTAACACAACATTATGTTAAATGTCAAATAGGCTCAAACTACGAATGCTTTTTTCCACGTTGTCCTTTTATTACGGATTATATATCAATCTTATGGTTCTTCTTGCTTGTGCTAACATTACATACTCACTCTGAACTAACTCAATTGATAAAATACACTTCCTCTATGATCTAGTGTCTAAATAAAAACTGATTTTTACTGGAGTGTGCATTAAAATGTGGTGTGACGGTAATTGTGTTGTTGGTCTGCTGTCAACTCTAGAGCAGGAAAGGTTCCGGTTTGCCCAGGAGACAGTGAAGGCGGAAGCTTGGCTGAAGGCCAAGGAACCGCTGATCACCTCCAAGGAGCCAGAAGGAGGACAGGCCCCAGCCCAAACAGATGAGGTTGAGCAACTCATCCTTCGTCACGAGGCCTTCCGCAAGGCTGCTGTAACCTGGAAAGAACGCTTCAGCTCTCTCCGCCAGCTTTCCGCAGTAAGCTTGACAATATATAAATGTTTAATCAGTTTGGTGGAGTCACAGTTTAATGCTGCTACAGGAAAAAATGTGACCTTGAGATACTGTATTTTCTTAGCAGGCATGGTGTGTGCCATGAGTTTGCACTGTCATGGGTTTAAATTTGTCTCATGACATTTACTGCATGTGATGTACTTTTACTCACTGCACCCCCTCCACCTTTAATGCTACATTTTTTAGTAAACCAGACTGTTTAAAGTGAGCAAATCATTCCAGATCAATTGTAATATCTTTATTTTATTGGGCCATCCTGCCTTTGATTTCTGTTTTAAATTTGGTTGATGTAGTACTATTAGTTATATGGTGAACTCTATCTTTAGGCTGAGAAGAAAAAAGAGGAGGAGAAAAAGACAACCCCACTGTCCAGCCGAAGGATGTTCCCATTATCATGTCTGACTCCCAGTGTCCCCTCAACCAGTACTACCTCATCTTTCTTGAGGCAGTCGGTACAGGCACATATAGAACCCAAACCCTTACAGACCAGTCTGGATCTGGGTGCTTCCCCTACAACCCAGAGATTGTCCTCAACTCTTGCCAGCTACAATCCAGTTATAAATGGATCCGGCTACCATGGACTGGAACAGCAACCCAGTGGGAAGTTGGTGAGCTCCCCGTACCTCGGGATGAACCACCAGGTGGCCGGAGGTGGAAGTGACTCTGGTTTCTCAGCACTGACCTCCCAGAGTGGTGGAGCAGACACCTCTACTTACCTTGGGATAAACCATCAAACTGCTGGCAGTGCAGAGAGCTCTGGGTACTTTGGACTGACTCCCGGGTGTGTGGGTGTTACACAAAACCATCTAGGCAGTAGCAGACTAGGAAGTTCAGGTAACCTAGCTCAGCAACCAAGTAGTGGAGGTATGGGAAGCCCTGGCTTTCTCCCTCAACAGAACTTTGGCAGTTCTGGATATTTGGCCCAACCACAAAATATGGGAAGTTCTGGATACTTGGGTCATCAGCCTAATTTAGGTAGTACAGGATATTTGGCACAACAGCCTAATATGGGGAGCTCTGGGTATTTGGCACAGCAGCCTAGTATGGTGAGTTCTGGATACCTAGCACAGAATTATCAGAGCAGTGGGGGGTTGGGTAGCTCAGGCTTTCTGGCACAAAATCATTACAGCAGTGGAAGTCTGGGCAGTTCCGGTTACCTGGCGCAGAGTGGTGGCATTATGGACCCTAAAATGGCATATGCATGGCAGCACCTGAAAGCTGACTTCATGCAGCCCAGGATCAACCACATCCACAAAGCTGTAAACCCTCTCCTAGAGGCTAGCAGAGTGCAGCGGGAACAGTTTGGGGACATTCCAATGGCAGACATGGTGGGGCCAGAGTCAGGACTAGAGCTTCTCCACGGCCGTCTCCAGAGGGATCCCCGTGGCAGCCGCTCTGATCCTCAGATGGACCATCTGAGGCGAGAGAGGGAGTACAAGCTGGGTAGACAGACCTCCAGTGAACAGGAGATCCAGGCCAGACTAAACGAGCTGCCATTGATTGTGCGTCAGGAGCGCTACCGGAGGCGCCTGGAGAGGCAGTCATCCAGCGAACAGGAAGGGAGCAGCAAACAGAGGCTGCAGAGACAGGACTCGAGTGACTTGGAGGGCTCTGTCAAGGAGGGCTCAGACAAACGCTCAGGGTATGTGAATAAAAATTCAAGTTATCTATACAAAATCTGGCTTTACAGATTGCCTAGTCAGCCCTGTCCAGCTTGATCCTAATGATTTCAAAAGTCACGTGATGATTGTGTTTACTGTTTGGGTGACTCATGTCTGTTGTCACTGCAGGGACAAGAGACAACAGACAATGGCAGAGATTGTAGAACAGGTCCAGGAGAGAGAGGCAGCACATGTGAGTTAGCTTACATACAGGTTATAACAAAAGTGTTGTGTATGTTCATTTTTCTTCGTGTCTTGGGGTCACATTCTCTTTTTTCTACTTTCTCAGGCACGAGGAGAGCCTTATCGACCTCCAAGCAGCCTCTCAGCACCCGTGACTCGTTTTGACGGACGTCCTCGTGCCAGAGACCGCCCTAAACCAAGGAGGAGGCCCCGCCCAAAAGAGCCTGAGGAAACACGACGCTCTCGCTCAGCACCAGCCACTGGTGCCCCAACGACACCTCAGCCGCCTTCACACACTGCCCACAATGAAGGCTTCCTGTACCGCAAAAAGGCCACCACGTCTGACCTTGAAGCTCAGCAGAGAAGCCCAAATAGGTACAACCTTTACTGACAAAAATCATACAACAGACATAATTTACAATTTATCATATGCTAAACCCTATGTCCTAACAGTGACTGATTAATCATAGCTTAGAAACCGTAAACAGACACAAAAGCGCCTGTCAAACTTTGGATTTCTATGCTGCAGTAGTGTCCATGGGGCTACATAGGGTCCAAGCAAGAGTATATAACAAGAGTAATACTCGTCATTTAAGGAGTTTGGAGGGAGGTGTCATTTTAATCCTTTCCAAACCCAAAAAACACAGGAGTAAAAGTGTGATGAAAGAATGAAACCGTGTATTTATTTGCTTTAATAAGATGCAAATGTTAGCATGTACAGCTAAGTAGCTTACAGCCTACAGTGGTTATCGACCTTTATTCTATGATCAAGGAGCGCATCTTGAACTACCTAGAGTAATTTGTGCGGTTACGTCACATTCAGAAAAGCCCCAGTAATGACCAGAACATCCACTGTGTTGTATTTTTTTGTGTGTGGAAGTTGATCCTGAATGATGTGAGAGTTAAGGCTAATTTAGATAACTATCCTGATTTTTATTGGATTCTGTTTACCCTCCAGCATTCTCAGGCAAACACACTGACTGGTCATCATACTAAAACCTTTTTCTCTTAAATTAAAAAGTAACACATAGTACATGAAACACCAAACCCACAGCCAACAAGCATGTATGATCTGAGCCTGTAGGGGGTATGGCATAGAGGTCGACCGATATGGGTTTTTTAGGGCCAATACCGATTATTAGTAGTCAAGGAAACCGATAACCGATATTTAGAACCGATATTCATTTGCAGTAAAAATTAAAATTTTGGTGTCAAAATTTAGAATAACACACTGGTATTAGACTGAATACAACAGTATACTGTTTGTTTTTGTACACTGAAAATCTGTAATGAAAAGACCTTAAACTTTTGTAGAATAACACAAACTCTGATGCAAATCTTGGTTGAAATGGTTGGTTGTTTTATTATATAAAAAACAAAAGTGCAGAGATCTCTTAAAGTTCACTGAAAATGAAATAGCTCCCTGATTTTTTATAAGATCAAAGTAAAAACTGAACTGCACAGTACTGAAATTTGAGTCTCAGCAATAAGTTAAATTATCAAAAAACAAAACATTCAGGATTCACTGAAGTTCACTGAAATAAATAACAGTTAATTATGATGTCTTATGTTCTCTCTCAGGTACATCTGATCCAGCCTGATTAAGTGCAAACCAATAAAGAGGGTGGCAGAAACAGGAACCTTGGCTCACTTCATTTAATGATAGCTTTAGTAGTTATTACTTTTCAGGTTATTCTTTTTTTAAATTTTTTTTACATCAAATAGCATAATTAGTTTATATAAAAAATAAACTTTAAGTGGTTACCAGACTTATTTTTATTAAAGTAATTTGTAATTACATGTATTTAATATACCAGTCACATTTCATTTTTTCAGCAAAATGAGTACTTTTACTTTAATGCCAAGTAAATTTAATTGATATTCTTCTATACTTTTTAAATGCATGTCTAAATGAACTAATGAAGCCTACAAAACAACTTCACATCAGTTGCTGAAGCTAGCGTGCATGTACACAGACACACGTGCGCGTGCGCACACACACACACATACACACACACACAGTCTATGTCAACATAGCTGCACACAGACAACAGTTTCTTCTCAGCGCGACACACACACACACACACACACACACACACACACAAGCAAGCGCCATACCAACCATACACAGCTGAAATGATTTGAAGTAAACTTCTACATGTCCGTTAGCTTTAGCAGCCGATGCAAAGTAGTTATAGGGCCGTGATATACTTGCCGCAAACGACGCAAACGCGACCGCATCATGGCTGCCACACGTGATCTGCGTCCATGTGACGTGTCGAACGCACATGACACTGACATACAGTATGAAGATGGCGTGTTTATCAAGCATCAACAGTGGTGTCTATAAAACTTCAGCATAGAGGATTTCTTATTGCAACTTAGACATTTTCTGTTGCCTTGCCTTCAAACATCCCCTCCTCTCTCTCTGTGCCACTGCAGCACTGCATCTACCTTCAGTGTTGATTGGCTGTCACTCACTTGTGCTGTGTAGCCAATCAGTGGGGGCAGCAGGTGGGACATTTGTTACACAGCACAGAGTGGAGACTTCAGGCAGACAGGCAGAGAGAGATATCGGTGGAAAAAACGGCCGATGCCGATTATCATAAAAATGCTGAATATTGGCCGATTTATCGGCAGTGCCGATTATTGGTCGATCCTTAGTATTGCAGATGCTGCATGTATGGCAGACGGGACAAAGCTCTTGTTGAAGTGCGCTCGTCTCCATCTCAGGGTCCTGTATCTGCGCCCAGACGGCAGCAGTGTGAAGTGTGGGTTGAGAGTGTGATCCGAGTCATTGGTTATTGTTCGTGCAAGACGTGTGGCAGATCGGTGGTTGAGCTCTGTGAGGTTTGGTGTGGGATGGTTGATGATTTTGGATGCGATGTGTGTTATTTTTGATACTTGTAATACTAGGACTAACTTCCTCTACAACTACAACAAAAAAGCAAAGCTGTTTGTTTATTCCCATGTCCTCTACATGAGTCATTAGCTGGTTGGGATGCTGACTTCATTCCTGTAGCTTCTAGCATGACAGCATAACATCTTGCATCTTTAATATAATACTTTTATTGATAGAAAATGAATTATGTACATAAGATTATATCCATGTCCAGACATATATTCAGTCTTAATTTGTTCTTAATGTGTCATTTGAATTTTACAGTAAGTCCTGGGTGAACGTATACTGTGTGCTGAAAGAGGGACAGTTGACCTTCTACAAGGATGCCAGGAATCACACCACAACATACAATGAAGAGCCTCCTGTAGACCTCAGTATCTGTTCATTTGATCCCTCAATGGGATACAAAAAGAAGAAAAACGTCTTCATTCTTCAGTAAGAGCTTTTCTATTGTGGCAAATTTTAATGCCAGAAATTGTGATTTTATTAGACAAGTGCATTATTATTACTTATTAGACATATAAAAGGCAAAGCAGTGCATTAGAAACTGACAGTTCCTGTGGATTTTTTTCTGCAACAGAATGACTGATGGAAACAACTTTGCATTCCATGCAAAAGATGAGGTAAGGTTTCCTGGCTTTAGATCTTCTACGTGAATGCATTGAAAATGATAGGATGGGGGTATTAATTTTCACCCAATTGACTCATGGAACTAGAGATAAATTCAACACAGACAGCCATTCACAGCCTTTTGGGGTACAGGACAAAAGAGAAGCAAATTAGACTTATAAGGTCTGCATGCTTTTGAAAGATCTGAACTCTGAGATATGTAAAGCTGTGCTGGGTAACCTCAGTGGATAGGATAGGACGAATAGTTTATTGCAACTATATGGATGGGAAGTATTTCCCTTTCATTTAAAGTTATACTTCGCAGAATTTTCTTAAAAACAATGCAATGACTCAGCTAAAAGTAATCTGTCTCGATTATCATTTACAACTCACTAGAACAGTGTGGCAGTGTATTTATCTGTAATGATTTTCGTCTTGTTTTGCTGAGTTCGAAACATTCCTGGCCACAGCGTGCAGGAAAGGTTGGACTTTACAAAAAGGTAGGGCCAAGGTGCCAGACTGCAAGCTGGATGCATCTAACAGAAAGCTATGAAAATCACATCAAAAAACAAACAAACAAAAAAAGCAAATATAGCAAGCTGAAAAGCGAAGCAATTGATAGAATAAGAGTCTTCTAAAAAGTGAAATTTCTCTTGAGTGGAGTCCCACTTTACTTTGTCAAAAGCTTTTCCTGCATCTGATAATATCAAAGCTTCATGGGTGATGAGGGTGGAGGGGTTTTAGATCATATTAAACAGATGTCTGAGGTTGGAAAAGGAATGTCTACTTAGAATAAACCTGGTGTGATCTGATGAAATGATAAAATCGTGATTCCAAAAAAGCTGAAACAATGTGTACAGTGTAAATCGAAACAGAATGCAATGACTTGCAAATTGTTTTTGACCTATATTTAATATATTACAACGAAAATATTCCATGTTCATATTAATGAACTTTTTTTATTTTTTATAAATATACATGCATACATGAGTTTGATGCCTACAACCCCACCAAAAAAGTTGGGACAGGAGCAACAAATACTGGGGGAGTTGTGGAATGTTGAAAAAACACCTGTTTGGAACATTCCACAAAAAAAAACAGTTAATTGGTAACAAGTGGTAGTATCATGAAGAAAGGGGCATCCTTTAAAGGCTGGTAAAATGCAACCAATAGCTGGAATCAAGTGATTTGAACATGATGAACACGGAGGCTCAGTGCACTGAACCACTGTGAACTAAAACTCTCTTATGTTTTTTATTGTCAACTGCAGCACATTGTCACTTCCCTTCATTGTTTAGGGGAACTGCCCATTGATCCGAGGTCCATTCCAAAATCATCATGGTGCCCTGTGGTTAAGGTCTGGTTAGGTTTAGGCACAAAAACCACTTGGTTAGAGTAAGGAAAAGATCATGGTGTGGGTTAAAATGAAAAAGAAGGTGACAAACACATAAGCCGTGAGCCTGCTCCGCCTCAAGCCTTTCCCAGCTGACCCAGAGCCGGTCGTGGCGCACCATATGCCCGCCGCGAGCCGTTTAGTACCGCGGACAATCGGACTAACGGGATGTCGAACTAATGGGTTGTTGGACCAATGACATGGATCCAAAAATAAAAGGCCAGCTTATATTAGTCAGAGAATTTTGCTGAGGAGTAACTTAACAAAATAGCTTACACAAGTCACATATTTTCAGAACTGTATATAAACTTTTCAGAACTTCAGAACTTGTAATCCTATGGCTTCACTCATTTTCTATGAGCCCTCTTATTTTTTGTTTTCTCTCTGTACAAAAAGGCTACTGAAGTTGAGCTGTGGATCTCTGGGTGCTCAGAGGCAGCGACAATTAAGTTTGTCTTCCATTTCTAATTCTTGGTAACATCAGAGAATCTCAACCATGTTTCAGTGCTGATAGGCTTTTTGCAATACAGTGTCATGTTAATTCCTTGCACAAATTGAAAAATTTAAAGGCACATGAATTCATGAGTAATGTAAATGTTGCATCATTTGCATCGAAACGCCGTTTTTGCATCTATTCTTATCCCATCCCATCAGTGACATTTCATCTGAATTTACAGCATATGACATCCCTCTGTCCTTTGGACCCTCGCAGTGGATAAGGAAAAACTCCCCCCAAAAAAACCCTTTAACGGGTGGGGGGGGGGGGGGACAATACAATTCAATAGATGTCACACAGAACAGATCAACATGATAAATTAACAGTAATCCGTATGACAGAATAAAAAAGAAAGAGAGACAGAGACAGAGAGACTAAAGCAATGGTGACTTGAGGTTAACATTTATATGGTAGTTAATGCTTTCTATTAATCAATTGCTTGATTCTTTAAGTTAATAACTTTCCCTACTGCTCATTTCAAAAGGCCACCACATAAAAGGTGTTTAGATCGGTTCCCCATAAACCACACTTTCATTATACAATACTTTCTGTCACCGAGCACAATCCTGAATTCGGCACTCACCATCGGCTGTCACCATCTTGGTTTTCTGGAGCCAGAAGTGACCATATTTGGATGAGTGAATGGAACCATGGAGGAGCGAGGGATGGAGCTCACTAACAGACAGTAGCAATGCCTCACAGACAACCTGCCACTCAAGTGGCCATTAGAGGAACTACAGTTTTTGTCACTTCAGTGTTGGCATTATTTTTCAAAAGCAGAGGTTACCACTTGATCTTGCCTAATTCTTCAGTCAGACTACAACAGGATATTTTTATGTTATTACGACATAAAGGTTATCACATTATAAAAGGTAACTTTTCTTGTTATAAAAATATACTTTTTATGTTGTTATGACCTGAAACATTTCATGTTATAGCATTTTAACTTGTTGTTATAAACTGTTTCACATTAAAATCATTATCGCTTACATTGTTAAAACATGAAATATTTCACATTATAATGTGATAACATGTTGTTATAATATTAAAGTCATGTTTGACTGAGAAAACGTGTGTGGAGAAAAGATAGATTGATAATACGACTCATTTACTTGATTTGATTAAGTTCTGCCTAATGTTTGGGTTGAAACACGGTGAAATCCTGCTGTTACAGAGCATGGCGGATAGTGATAGTGTGATAAGTCACGGATCAGTCAAAACAAAACCACTGGCTGGTGAAGTGAATAACATTGACCATTTTGTTACTCTGTAATGTTCTATTGAGAAACCTTAGGTCCTGGCATTCGTGTGGATGCCACCTGACACACTCCATCCACCCAAACACTGTTACAGACCAGGTACCCAATTCACCAGTGATTGAATGTTTTGGCTGATCGGTATATGTGTACACTAAGAAGGATTTTTAAAGCCATGGGGCTGTACAGAAGGAAAATGAGTTTGACCTTTTGAAGGTAGCATCATTTCTCACTGATCATGTCTCACTGATCAGCTTTAGGTGCATTAAGGACTCCATAGATGCAGTTCACAACTGCCAAAGTACCTATCACTGGGAGTCAGCTCAAGACAGGTGTCAGAATGTAGTGACTGAGAGGGCTGTTCAAAACTGGGGGACAGAAATTCTTTAATGTAACCATGCAATAGCCTCAGAAAAGCTAAGTAACAACAAAAGGCTACTGTTAATTTATTCTGAATTATGAATGATCCTCTGTCTAAACAACCAAGCTAAGTAACTATCAGTTTGTCTATCTTTCTATCTGTAGAGCTCCGTTTCAGTAGTATAGACAGCGCCACACCTGCAGATGTGCCCCCAGCCCCTACAAAGAGCAAACAATGCTGTCCATAATTCTAAAACAACAATAGATACAAGAACATAAATAGCTGAGGGGAAATTTTTTTATAAAATAAAATTAATTGATTTAAGAAAATAGCCTGAGGAAGTCTAGTCTGTTCCAAAAAAAACAAAAACAAAAAAAATCAAAACAACCTTTATTCAATTCAATTCAATTTTATTATAAGGTCCAATATCACAATCATAATTTGCCTCAGAGGGACATCTCTGTCCTCTGAATTCTCACAGCAGATAAGAAAAAACTTCCCAAAAAACTCCTTTCACAAGAAAAAAAAAAGGTAGAAACCTCAGGAAGAGCAACTGAGGAGGGATCCTTCTTCCAGTATGGACAGACGTGCAATTGATGTCATACAGAACACATCAACATGATAAATTTGCAGTTATCCATATGACAAAATGATACATAAAGAGAGACAGAGACAGAGGGAGATGCACGACAGTAATGGCAATAGCTACAATAATATGTTGTAAGTATGATAGTACATCTATGTGACAATAATAATCATGTGTATAATAACAGCAGAAGTATGACTAATGATAACAGCAGCAGCAGAGGCATCAGGCAGGACCACGGCAGCAGCACAACCACGTCACACGATCCAGGCACCGCTGCGATATGAGTTAACCTGCCAGACAGTGGAGCACAGAGGCTCCAGAGCAGAAGCCGAGTTCGTGACAAGCAGTAAAGCTGAGTTAGCAATATGCAGTAACAAGACATGAATGCAAGAAGAATGTTTATCAATCAGAGCACTCACGTAAGGACTACAAACAGCACAACAAGTATATCCCAGCAGGGGGTGCCACAACTTTAATAGCACAGAATCTTATAGATTATAAAACGAAAACATGATACGACACAAATACCTTCACTTCATCAAAAAAACACCAATACATTCCCTTCGTAGATAAAATTCACTTCATAAAAACAAGTGAATGAAATCTCCTTATTCATCCCACTGAGGGTATCAAGAATATGTATCCAATATGCCTCTCTTTGAAGAAGGATTCTGTCTGTATTCCCACCCCTCTGTGGTATCTTCACTGTCTCAGTGTCCATACAGTGAAGTTTACTCAAGCTGTGGTTCTCAATGTTGAAATACCTAGCCATACATGATTCATCATCATGATTGTGAATAGAACATTTATGTTTGCAGATCCTGGTTTTAACTATTGTTTTGTTTTTCCAACATAATACAAATTACATGGACATTTTATAGGTAAATCACACTATTAGTGTTATTTGTGATTCTGCCTCTCACCTTGATGTCAACACCAGACTTAGGATGAGTGAATTGATTACCCTTGATCATAGAGTAGCAGTGTATACCACTATGCCAAGGAAAATTCCCACTGGGGATTTTTGACAGAAAATGAGCAATTGGCAATTCTGACTTCATTACATAATCACACAAGTTGGAATAGAACTATAAGTGGACCCAAATGCAAGACCCTGCAAAGTAATGTTTCTAGAGCTAGGTTTAATTTAATTTTTTTTAATTTTATATACTTTATTAATCCCCCTGAGGGGAAATTCATTTTTTTCATTATTTTTGTCATTTACACACAGGTGCACAAACAGGACCTATACATGCACAAACATACATGGAGAGATGTCAGAGTCAGAGGACTGCCTTGGTCAGGCGCCCCAAGCGGTTGGGGGGTTTGGTGCATGCAACCGTAGAGACAGAAATGGCATGCTGTCATGTAAACAATATAAGTCATCACATTATAAGGTGAAACGATTCACCGTGTAACAGATAAATAGTATATTGTTATGTTATTATATGAAGCGTCCGTCACGCAAAATAATATAACTTTAGTTTATGAAGAGATCAGATGGAGCCCTCTCCTCTTATATGCTTTACTCACAAGTGTGTGAATTGACCTGGATAGGAAGTGTTTGTAACGCCAAATAAATAAGTTGGTGTAGAGGGTAAAGAGGAAGGAGAGGACAGTCCCCTGCAGGGCCCTGGTATTGCTGGCGACTCAGTCTGACACACAGCATTGCAAGCGCACATACTGTGGTCTGCCAGTCAAGTAGTCTACAATCCAGGACACCAGGGGGCATCAACCTGCATTGCTGTCAGTTTGTCCCCCAGTAGAGCTGGATGGATGGTGTTGAACGCACTAGAGAAGTCAAAAAATATGACCCTCACAGTGCTCGCCAGCTTGTCCAGGTGGGTGTAGATGCGATTGAGCAGGTAGATGATGGCGTCCTCAACTCCAAAGGCCCGTTTCCACTGAAGAAGTTCCTGGTACTATTTGGGGGACAGGAACTACTACAGGAACGTCCTCTCATTCGGCCCTCTCAACCGCCGTGTCTCCACTGAGAGAGCGAAGTACGAGGAAGGTTCCTGTAAAGTTACGGGCTCTGGATGTGACGTAATCGTTGCTCGACTATTTTGACCGGGGCGACGTAGGTTAGATAGCGGTGTCTGTAATAATTCACTAAATGGCCCGTGAAAAAATATGTCTTAGTTACAACATGATTGAGCTAACTGGAGTAGTTTCATGTCGTATCCGACAACGGGAGGCTTTTAACAGATGACGTCCTGATGTTAGCTTGCTGCTGCTGTTTGCCGTCCCTGTCAGCTGATGCTTTCTAGACATCGTGATTTCCCAAAACTGAATAAATACCACACATATCAACACAAAACTGCTTTGCTAGCTCAATCATGTTTTAACTAAGATATCCGCTGGAAAGAATATTTTTTTCACGGGCCATTTAGTGAGGTTTTTTTACATGGCGGCGAAAGCTATATGAACATGCTAACCTTCATCTGCTGAGTTTTAATAATGCCAGCTATTTTGTTGCTTTCTGTTGTCGTCACATCCCGTCTTTAGTATATCCAATCAGCACCAAGTAAACCCCAAGCCCCAGCCAGGAGTCTTTCGGGGCCGTTCTAAGTACCTACCCCGAAGCAGGGACTTCTTTAGCCCCTGTAAAAGTTCCGGAACTCTGTCCTTCGGGGGTGGTTCCTGCGGTGGAGACACGCACCAACGGCCCCGGCCCCGTAAATCTACCCCGAAGTTCCTGCGACTTGCATACAGCAAGTCCAGTGTTCTCTCTTCTCTGGTAGGACAGCTCATACAGTGGTGGAAAAAAGTTTTCGGACACCCCATGCATTTGTGAAATATTGCATTAAGAATCACTCTTAGGTCTTCAAGTGCAATTTCTTTTAGTACAGTCACAGCCAAAATACTAAATAAATCCTAAAAAAGCCATCAAAAGCTTAAATTGATTGGTTCCATAAAAATACATAAGAAATTTTGAGTATTGGGTCATTTTGGTACCAGTGATGAAGGTCGTTCTTTTTATTAAAAGACACATTTTTGTTGCCAAGCTTTGTGTCTACATAAAGGCAGCACATTTGAAAGTTCTTCAGACACAAAAATGGCTAAAACAAGGAGCCTAACGCAGGAAACATGCCTGAAGATAAAGATTCTCAGCCAGGAAGGGTACAGCTGCCGCCAGATAGCCAGGAAGTGCAGATGCAGTCCTTCAGCAGTTGGATACACTCTGCAGAAATACAGACGAACCAACAGCTTGGAAGACAAACAAAGATATGGGCATCCAAGGGTTTCTTCAGCAAGAAATGGCCGCATCCTGATCCGCATGTGCAGGCAAAACCGCCAAATGACATCACAGGAGCTTCAGCAGCAGTGGTCAAACCAAACTGGTGTCCAGTGTTCCACCCGCACTGTACGTGGCCGACTTTTAGATCATGGCTTAAGGTCCTACAAGGCTATCAAAAAGCCCCTGATCAATGAGAGACAGAGGTTAGCCCGGCGTTGTTGGGCCCAGGCACACAAGAACTGGACAGCCAGGAATTGGAAGATGATTTTTTGGTCAGATGAGTCCAGTTTCCAGCTTTATCTTCCTCCTACTAATGTGAGGGTACGCAGAAGGCCAGGCGAAGCATTATCTCCAGCACGTACAGTACCTACTGTCAAGCATGGTGGAGGCAGTATCATGGTTTGGGGATGCATGAGTGCTGCTGGTGTTGGTCATCTCACTGTCTGTGATGGCACATTGAACTCTACTCTACTCTAGTATTGTACCATTCTCGAAGCCCACATGCTCCCTTCTGCGCGTGCACTGTTCCGTCGAGGTAAAAACTGGATGTTTCAACAAGATAATGCCCCTTGCCACACATCCAAGGCCAGTAGAACCTGGCTGCAGGAGCACAGTATCCAGGTCTTGGAGTGGCCAGCTCAATCCCCGGACATGAGCCCCATTGAAAATCTGTGGTGGATTATCAAAAGGTCTGTTTCAAAGTATAAACCAAAGAATTTAGAAGAATTAAAAGCAGTAATTCAAGAAAAATGGGACAAGATTACCCCTCAACAATGTGAAAGGCTCGTGGGGAACATGCCAACCAGGATTAGAGCTGTACTACGTGCCAATGGCAGGACTACTAAATATTAATTTGATGATGTGATGGTTTAATTATTTTTTGTTCAGTTTTGAACACATTCTCTGTTATTTGTTGACTTTGATGCCAACAATGTTGAGAACTGACATATTGAAACTGTCAAGAATTTAGTTTTGTTAGTTTTTCTTGTAAACATTAAACAAAAAAATATAATTTGTATTTGTTTGTATCTGTCTAATGCAGCCACACCTTTTGAAACACAAAAAAGATTTTTCCACAAATATTTCATGATAATATTTGAGATTGTGTAAAATTTTAAGGGTGTCTGAAAACTTTTTTCCACCACTGTATACTCAGTAAGTTTACATGCACTGCTTAATTGAGCTATGCTCAAAATTCGATTTTGGCGTCTAATCGGACTTCTGTCCTTGTCCCAGTTTTCATGCAACTGAGAAAATCAAATTACTGACGGGAACGGGTCCTCCTCCTCAACACTAGGAGGCGATATGCGTCGTTTCAGCGGGTTAAAGGTCCCCTTTCCGGTTGACCTATTACGTCACTTAATAATAAACAACTGGAGTCAGGCGGCAGACTGGCATTTTTGAACAACAGCAAGATGGATAATCGTACAGCTTTGTTCATCTCGTACGTAATGTACGCATTACTAATTGTGCAGATATGGTGCGTGCTATCCCTCGTGGTCATGGTGATTTCAAGAGGCAGACAAGAACGCCGTAGGGCACGCGCACATGCATTGTCTACTTTAACTCTGATTACGGCGTATACATGCCGGAGAAAATTGAATTCCAATCGCATTATCTGGGTGTCTTAATCGGAGTTGGAGAACTCCGATATTAGTTGGAGTAACGCATTTACATGCACTTCAGTTGTCCAGTTATAGTCAGGTTAAGGCAATAATTTGTTTTTTTTTCAAGTGTCATGTAAACGTACTGACTGTGTAAAGGTGGGCAATGTTGTTGCCATGGTGACATGGTTGAATTTACCCGAGATAGCTATGAAGTAGGGCATTAACGACTTTGATTTTTTTACGTCGACTTATCTGTCAATAAAGTCGAAGTCGAGTCGACAAGTCATTTGATGACGTCATCACATTGACACAGTGGAGGAAAGTGAAGTATCTCCACACATCTGATGTGTGTCTGTGAAGGCCCGAACATACTTGGGCGGAAGGATGTGGAACGGACTCTGTGGACGTCCGCAAGCCCTGTACGCGCAAAGCTCAAGGCCCGAACATACTCGGGGGTACCATAAGCGGAGCGGACTCCGCAAGGAATGTCCACTGTCATTCGGGCTTCCATAATCGAGCGCACTTCCGCGTCGTAGTTTCCTGTAAAAATGTCCGCAAAAAATCCCCCGATGTGGAAAATACATATATTACCGCATATATACAGTGCGGTCTTGAAATCTGAGCTTTGCGTGCACAGGGCTTACGGACATCCACGTTGAGTCCGTGCGGACCTCCACAGACTCCGCTTCGCGCACAAGTGACTGCTCGGCATGTATTTTTCACATCTGGAGATTTTTCACGGACATTTTTACAAGAAACTACAATGTGGAAGTGCGCTCGACTATGAAAGCCTGAATGACTGCGGACATTCCTCGCGGAGCCTGCTCCGCTTATAGTACGCCCGAGTATGTTCACTTAGTCAAGGATAAAGTATCAGCGTAAGCACACAGAGAGAGAGAAAGAGGGAAAAAACACACGACTTGTCGACTCCTCCCGGGGGGCGTCGAATTGTGCCACTGATGTCGACGCGTCGACAAATTGACTTTTCTGTTAATGCCCTACTATGAAGGCACTCGGGTGTTCAGATGGGCTATGGCGGAGTGAATGACATCACATGCCGACTTTGGGTTGGCAGATGGGGGGATGTAAACAGTTACAATAATGGCATGTGAAAACTCTCTGGGCAAATAATACAGCCTGAGTCCAACAGCAAACAGTTCAGTGTCCAGGCAACCGATACGTTCCTTAATATTAAACGTGTTTGCATCCCTGAGAATAATGCCCAACAACAAGTTGGTTGCTTAAAAAGTTTCTCTCTGTATCATCAGTCCAACAGTCAAAATCAGTCAAAATGAATGAGGGTTGTGCAATTTTAAAACTACTTTTTACTTTTACTTGAGTAGATTTTTAGATGGGTAGCTTTACTTGTACTTAAGTAGAATTTCAAAGGTACTTTTACTTGAGTAGAATTTTTCAGTACTTTTCCCACCTCTCGTTAACACTTCTATCTAACGTAAGCACTGTAACCTTATTCTAAAACTCATCAGTCATCACTGACTCAGGTTGAGTTTTAAAACTCCAGGGTTGCGTTTGACTGTCTTGCTGTAATGTTACACTCGCTCTCCTCTTCAGTCTATTTAATGTTACTTTGCCATTGTCTACGTCTGTCATAGACATAATAGGATGGTAATAGGATGTAATGGAGGGAGGGGGAGTAGGTCTTTGGAGGGGGGTGGAGTTGCAGGAGGAGGGGGATGGGACTTTGGAGGGAGGTGGGCAATTTTTCTGTGCTGTGTGAAATGCAAGAAAGGTAAGAGTAGCTTTAAAAGAGTTAATGTTTTATGAAATAGCTTGTCCTCACCCTGACATTTTCTGGTGCTCAGATAACCAAAAGCTAAAATGGTTGTTCAGTTTTGATGTGCTTAAGTTTGCCAATTTGTTGCTAAAACCTGGAAGAGAGGGCAAGGAAGTTTGTTTTGTTAGTATTTATTTTGCTTTCTTTTTTTAGTTTTACACAATAAATGCCATTGTGAGTGATCCATGAACTTGGTCTTCCAAAAATGATAATGCAATAATGTATGATGCTTTTGCTGTTTTGATTCATTTTCTTTCCTTTTAATGCTGTTTGAATTTATGTTTGCTGGACTCTGACCCTGGCTTGCTCTGAATTTATGGTGTCTTGTAAGCCCATGGGGGCTGGACATAACTGCTTGTATGACACAATAATAAAAATGTATTCATTCATTTATTCATTCACTTTTATGTCAAAACTGCATGAAATTTCCAATTTGTAAATAACAAAAGGAATGGGTCAGTGGAATATCACATTAAGAGGTCAGTGGAGTAAATGAGACAAGTATCTTGTCTATGTGCAAGTCCATTACTGTGCCATATAGATCCAGTATTTCCCCCAAAAAAGTTTAAATTCAAAAACACATTTGTGTTGCAGAACTTTGTTTTTCTTTGTTCCTGCATCATTACACATCTTACCATGTCTCAGATTTATCTGTTGACCCTTTGGAGGTCACCAGTGTCTCCTGATCCCTCGGTAGAGGAATCCTCTGGTGGGTGGGGCTGATTTATGGTAGACATGAGATGGACTGCACCTTAAAAAACTGTCCTACGTTAGACTTATTTTCTGGTGCAGAAGTCAAAGAAATGTTACAATGTAGCAAAGATTCAGACTGAAGTCTGTATTTCAAAAATCTCCATTTAACATGTTGCAGGGCAGCACAGACAGTGAAAAAATGTGCAAATGTGAATAGAGAGCAAAAAGTGCAAATGTTTCAGTCCGTGTGCAGATTCTGCACTGAGGAAGTCCAACATGGACTGAAAATTAACATCACACAATGCAATATGAAAAATAGAAAGCTATTAGCTCCATGAGAAAGAGACTACTTGTATAAGATGTGTCATTTACTGGTTTCTGTAGGAGGACCTGAAAGCCTGGACATCAAATATCACCACCTGTATAGCTGAGCATGAGGCCATTGCCAAGTGGGACAAGCCAGGCACCTCATCTATGGACCCCGACCACTCGGAGAGGAAGGAGAAGTCAGAGGGGGATGCAGATGCCAGGTCAGAGAGGTCCGAGCTGGCTGAAGGAGAAGAGAGGTCTGAGAAGGAGAGGTCAGAGAAAGGGGATGGCTCTGAGAAGTTAGACACATCAGAGATTGCCGACAAAATGGAGGGCGGGGCAGGGGGCTCCAGCACATCTGGAAAGAGCAAATGAGGAGCACTTTGTGTTTTAACATTACACACTGACAAAAGGTGTAGGCGGCAGTGGGTGGGAGGGATGGATGGAGAGCATGTGCAGCTAGGTTTTCAGATCCTCAGTCACACAGCTGGAATACACTGAGGCCATGGTCTTTGGACTGACTATTGTTACTGTGACAGACTAATCTCTCAGCCCCTCCCCTTCACCCAGGCAATACATCAGTGCTTGCATTGTGCCACCTGCTGGTAGATAGGAGGTTGGCTCACACAGACAGACAGACAGACTCCAGCAAGTGGTTCCAGGAATTAGTCACTGTCACGTCCCATCCTTGATCGTTTAATCTCTTGGATTCACAGCATCTTTCTGTATGTATCTTTGACTGATAATGTAATGCTCTGTCTAGCTAGACAAACCTGAGAAGTGGGGAATGAAATGTTTCACAATATCAAAAAAAGAAAAAAAAAGTTTTTTGAAGCAATATACTTTTTTATTTCTTCTCCTTGTTAAAGAGAAAAGGGGAAAAGGAAACATGAAATAATTGCAAATGTGAATTGTGATTTGTCACAACCACGTAAGCTTACTCCAGGCAGTTGTGCACCTTTAGACACTTGACACATCTGTATACTAATCATAGTGACATTTAATCCCATCACATGGCTAGCTTTGAATCATGTTAATATAATGGAATGCTGGTGTTAATCACCTGACTTCATTGGTGTCAATCAATACACAGTTCTATACAGTTTATTTTCTGTTTTTATTATCATTATCATTATTATTATTGTTATTATTTGTCCACAATGATCCATGTCAAGAAAAGAGCTTCCATCAAATTCTAACCCAAGGTGTGTTCAAAGTGGCAATGCTCAAATTAATACTAAGCCTATGTGACACAATGCTTTGTATACATGACAAAAATCCAAACATTGCATGACAAAGTCTATTAGTGCACTTGTTAAAGTTGCCTTTTTTTTATGTTCATGATATAAGTTAGGCAGTATTGGAATTGCAATAGTTTAATGTGAGTGGGGGGAAAATTGTAGTTTACCATCGTGGTCCACATCTGAAAATCAAGAGGTAAGTCTGACAATGTAGGGTTGTCTTCTAAGCACTGTACACGTGACGAAAGGGATGTTTCTTTGGGGGGTGGGGGTGAAACCCAGAGAAGTGACTCGTCCTTGAGCTGTAACGTGAATTAAGAAGCCAGATGGCCCCTCTGCTGTTTGTACTGTATTACTGCAATGTATTTTCCACAGAATGTATTGATTTCAACTGTGAAATGTTCAATCACCACCGAGTCTGTGGTGCCCAAAATTGTAAAACTCTGAAGCAGTTAAGCGAGAGTTAAGCCTCTCTGTACCCTGTGTCTTTAATTTGAAGTTGAAATTAATTGGAATCTCTCCATCAAAGGCAAGTTAAATGTAAAACTGTCATGATCTAAGTCATGAATTGTATATACCTATCTTTGTATGTATACCAATAAATCCTGTGCTCTAATAAAACAATACTCTGAACTGAAATGGGTAAAACTAAAACATTTGTATTAATCCACAAATAAAAAGTCATCACTCAGATATAAAAATGTTTATTAAATTTAAATGAAAAATATGCAAATTAGGGGCCACTATAAAATATCATAGTGTATATAAGTACACCCGTATCTAGTTGTATGAAACACCTTTTACCAGGAAAGAGCAGCAAGACATACTGTAAGTATGCTTGTTGTATTTTTATATGCCTATATTCATTCATATCAGATCCAGGAGTTGCCCCGCAGCCCCAGTAACAACTTATACTAATAACTGATTAGTCAGTAGTGAGTGTGTCTGTGAGAGGTGTGGTAAATTTATATATTACATCAAGAAAAAATCAACTAGCCTGGACAGGCTCTCCTCCATAATTGAATTATTGGTGACAAAACTGAAGTACAGTATGTTGTGATCACAGACATGAACAGATATTAGTCCACTTATTTTTGTCATGTATTGCAATTATTTTTTTACATACATATACAATCAAAATGTCCCTAATGTCACTAAAATGTAGCCACATTGTACCCACATTAAAGATCCTCTCAGACTGCACTTCAGATATGTTATAAAATGACTTCTTAACAGTCTTCCTTTCTATAAAAACACCAAAAGTATATTTTAGATGCAACAGTATTTGAATTCGCTGACTTGAGGATTGTAGTGACGGTGTGCTGTATCTGTCTGTATCACTGCAGCCTTCAAATGAGTTAATTGAGAATAGATAAGCTATTTTATGGTGTGAATGTTCTTTTAATTTGTCAGTCACTGTTTGTTTTACATAAGTGCCATGTCATGCAGTCTGATGACACAGTGCTTCAGAAGAGAAAACGCCTGGTTATTGAAACATAAATTACAGCTTTGAGCCTGTCAGTGCAATACATATTTTTATCATTGAAATAGGAGCTAGAGTATTTTCATGTGGCTGTAACTGTTCTGATTAATCGCCCATGGCAGATATTTAGTCCGCATCACCATATGCGTTTTAAGTGTTTGCTTCCCATCACTTTTATGAAACACACGGGGGATTTTTTTCCACTATGTTATAACAGTAACAGAACTTAAATAGGCAGCATAAACCGTAACTGAGGAAAAAAATATATTGTGCAAACTTTGTTTTCTTCATTGATGGTCTTATAAGTGTGTATGTCGTTGTTACTTTACATTACAAGTTGCTGCTATGACATTAAATAAACCTCCAAACCTGCTGATGCAAACTTGACGTGCAATTGATGTGGACACACATGCTGGTCACACACACGTACACACGAGCGTGCATGCACGCACGCACACACACACACACACACACACACACACACACACACACACACACACCTGACAGAAACAGTTTCTAATACAAGCTGAGTGGTTCTGTACTCAAATGCACATTCTTCAAACTGATAATCACCGTTTACTGCAGCTCTCTCAATATCCATTATGGGGAAGATTTCACCTGAAAGGATGCAACATTATTATGATAAGGATAGACTGATTGGCAGTGACTGTACATGATGAGCTCCATATACTCTATGCGAAAGCCTTGGTAAGAGATAATAGCAAAATACAGTAATGTATGTAGGTATGACAGTAATATGTAAACACATTACACCAATACTCAATTAAAATGATAAAAATGTGCTTTTTATAAACATCAGAGAGTGTGTGTGTTCACATATTCCCCCCACCACCACTTCAGGACTGACCACTGGAAATCAGCTGAAGGGCTGGTGTTTTGAAGGGGTTCTCTAAATGCTTCACATCCATCCCACTTGCTTCTGTACATACAGTAACTGCTACAACAATGCAAACATTTTTATGCTGTATTTATGGCTTTCCTATAGCAGTTGATGAAAATGCTAAATCTCATCCAAGCTACATACATGCAGTTTGAAATCAAATGTGAGTGGACATGAATAATTTAGCAGAGTAAAATAAAGATTCATGCAACTTTTGTGTTGCACTAAAGTGAAGCCCCATGCACAGTGTATGACAGTGGTGGTGATGCAAGGTCTATTCTGTAATAAAACACAAAACATACATACATGAATACAGTATTGCACAAATTCTGCACAACTTGATGTATGTTTTAAGAATGTACATTTTAAATATGATGTGTTTATTAAATTGAATAACATCTGCCAATATCTGTCTGTGGAAAAATGAAAATGAAATATGGTATTGTCTCATAAAATCTGTTCATCTCTTGATTTTGCCATTGTCTTTTTTCCCCCTGTAGGTTTGTAGCATGGCCAGTAGGGGAGGGGGAATGGACGCTTTGCTTAATGAAAGACTGATGTCTTTCTCCCTGATTTTGTGTTTAGATGGGTAGATACAATTTCAGAATTAAAAAAAACTCCCTACATTGCAGAACCAATAGTAAATTTGCAGGGCGGTCCTTTGGTGGCTCGTTGAACTCTTGTGCTTGTAAACATAGTCTGACTGCGTTAAAAGTTTTAAACAAATTTGCTGTAAGTCCTTCATTTCCACAATCTTGTGGACTGAGCACACGTTTGATAAAACAGAGTTAAATCTCTCTGCATCCATTTTCAAGCTCTCTGTGTGTTTGTTTCCTTACGGACAAGAAAAGGGGGAGCGCACATTTCCTGGAGGGTGTGTCCTTTTAAAAAATGCAAGAGGCGTTGCTTTGTTGCCAGCCGTTTTCTCCGGTGTGTTAAAACACAATTTAGAAAGAAGTGTCCCCAGACTATCAGAAGGTGGAGATCTCTGATTGTCTGGTGGCGAGACTGGGACGAAAGAGGCAGACCTCAACTAGGAGGGCAGTGCAGCTCCTGGACAGTCTACAGTGTAGACTGACTAGAGTTAACTTGCAATCATGTTTACGAAAGGCAACTATTGCAAGCTTGTTTTAATTTAATATCTCAATAATTACATTTGCAGGTCAAATGTGATGTATGTTGTAAATACTTCCTTCGCCATCATCCAGACACTGAGGTTACCAGAGTGGAGCGGTAATGTTAACAAATAAGACTGACTGGCTGGCCAACACATGCTGCAGCACTGAACAACTTAAACCAACTCTGTGGCGAAGAAAATAACTCTGCTCAGTCTATTTCACCTAAATATCACACAGTGGATTAGTGTCAGCAGCCACAGATGGATACACTCTTGAAGTGCTAAGTAGAACCATATAAGGTTCTTCGGCTTGTCCTCATAGGAGAACCCTGTTTTGGTGCCTGGTAGAACCTTTGGTAAAGGTTCCACCTGGAACCCCTTTCGGAGGGTTCCATCTAGAACCCAACATAAAGGGTTATACCTAGAACCATCTGTGAAAGGTTCCACCCAAAACCCCCCATGAGAGGTTCCACAAAGAACCCTTACTGGGGGTTCCATCCAGAACCTTTTCACCTTCTAAGGGTTTTGTGTAAAACCCACCCAGGGGGTTCCAAGGAGGACCTTTTTATATTTCAAGGGTCAGCAACACGACAGATATACAATCCAGGCACATCAGGCCGTGCTCAGCAGGTGAATTCATGGTGACATGGTAGAGGGGGAAGAGAAAAAATGACAGTTAGTACCATCAATCAAAGGTACACTTACTACAGCTGATGAAGCAGTAAGCCAAACAACAAAGTAATGCATGGTCCAGTTTGATGATACAATTCAAGGTATTTCAGGTATCTCTTTTGTGTTCTAGTTTTAACAGGACAACGCGGACATTGATAATTCATTCCAATCTCTCACCAGAAAATGTGTTTAAATAATCGCCCAAACCCTCTTGTTCAAGCCAGTGACAAACTTCATTCTTTGTCCAAGCTGTGTAACTCATTTCTACAAGTAGTCTAATAGAGACAATTTCAAACACCAGTACACAAATCAGCTTCACTATAAATCACAGAACTGACAGACAAACGCTTGTCTTTATCTGGACACATTTCCCCCACCAATACAACGTGCTAACGTTTTTAGCACAAGTCTATGGCATTTTACATTGTATAAATTAACAAAAACAACTGTCTTATACTAAACATGTTTTCCAAGCATACACAACACGCTAACGTTATTAGCGCCAGCCTATGGCATTTTACATTGTATAAATTCGCCTAGCGACTAGGGCTGCCACTAACGTGAATGTGGACATGCTAATATTCTTAAAAAAGAACATGGCTGTGTAGTTGCAGCAAGTTGTCAGTGACATACTTGGTCAGGCTCTGTTTGCACTATTTGCACTCTGTATTGACAGAGTAGAACTTTGATTTGGTTTTGCACATAATATTGTTTGCACTTGAAAAAAAAGCAAGAAATATTTAATTTTATTTATTTTATTTTAACTTTTATTTAGTTTCAATTTGTGGAAGAAGTTTATTAAAAGGTCATGCTTACATCGTGCATGTAAAGAGTTATAATAAAACATTTCAAAATGCATGTGCAACTTGATTAAATAAAAGTCTGTTGGTCCAGTCATATATTTTGTCATTGTAGTTTTCTTAAAATCTCGTCTCGTCTCGTTCTCGTGAACCCAATATCGTGTCTCGTCTCGTCTCGTGAGCTGAGTGTATCGTCACACCCCTATAGGACACACGTGATTCATGAAACATTCGTATCTGACCAGTCCCAGCGTACGAATGATCAGGCCTTGATAAATGTGGCAGCTGAAATCGATCGTCATTAGCATGTTACGCCCTTAAATATTCGTGGTTCAGAAGCCTCGCCCTGTGAGGTCGCAACATGGAGAAGAGAAATATTGCAAAGAAGAGAAACTTTTCCGAGCTGGAAATCGGCACCCTAACGTCTGAGATGGAGGTAAATAAATACGTGCTTTTTGGAAGTTTAAAAACTGGCATTAAGGAGCCCATAAAAACGCTGTCTGGAAGAAGATCACGGAGGTAGTCAACAGCGTCGCCTTTGACAAACGGACTCCGGCTAAGGCTTGAATAAAATTCTCAATAAATAGCCTATAATCTAATGATGACAATAAAAAAAAATCTTTTATTCATCCATAGCTTAATAGCCAATGCCAAAGTGGTGAGACTTAAAGCTGCCAACAAAAAGCCAACAGGCAGACTGGAGGAGGCCAACCAGACCAGAATTAACTAGAATCTAAAGGAAAAAAAAAACTGAATAAAATGTTTAAATGACTAAATGTTGTCCATAGTCTGTATTGAATATCCCTATACCCTAATAGGCTATACTTGCATCACATTACTGATTAAATATGCCTACTGTAGAGCACTTACACAATGTTCAGGTATACTTTACATTTTAGAAGCGATGAATGAGGTCCTGTCTCCTCCGTATAGCCCCCGTGGAGGCTGTGCTGGCCACGGTTCCCTGGGCATTGGTTCATCTGGCTGCGCCGGCACATCAAACAGCTCTCCATTGTCTAAAGCAATATTGTGCAAAACTGCACAGGCCAAAATGATGTCACGCACCTTTTCTGGGGTATACAGCAGCGTTCCCCCCGCTGGTCCAAGACAGAGCCACCTGCCCTTGAGTAATCCAAAGCAGCGCTCCACCGTGACCCATGTGCGTGTGTGCGCACTATTAAGCCTGCGCTCCTGCTCTGTGGCAGGGTTTGCAGCGGGGTTATAAGCAGGGCGGACTGGGACTAAAAAACAGCCCTGGACTTTGACTCGGCCCAGCCCACAACAACCGGTGCGCGGAGTCATCAGCCCCAAACACAGGTGTCAAAATACTTAAATCTTAACACGATACCATACCTTCCAAATTATAGCAATAACACCGATGTTGGCTAGATGTTGTGTTAGGAGCAGAGTGTAGAATACTCACTGAGAAATAAACACAACAAGACATGGTATGAGTCTCATACCATGTCTTGTTGTGTTTCAGGCAGTCACCTGCATTGTATTGTTCAGCAGAGAGACATCTGGACTGTGTCGTTTATTTCTCAGCGAGTATTCAAGTTAAACTGTATAATTACAGCCTCTTAACACTGTGATTTATCATAACTCATAGAGGCTTCGCTCTCTAATCGCCTTTGTTTTTTCCCTCACCTTCTCAGCCCCACCCTTTTCTTTCCGTTTTTTGGATTACCAGTATCCATATTGTTATCTTGCACGTGGTCCCTCCCATCTGCACCTGCTGCACACGGCCGCTCGATTTGCGTGACATATGCGCTTCCTTCTTCTTCAATTTGATTGGCGGCCGGCCAGCTCATAGATATCTATGGGCCGACTGGCATCCAATTTAAAGGCTGCCACCTAGCGGACTGGACGTGGAACAGTAGATTATCAGGGAGAAAAAGAAAAAAGAAAAAAAAAAAAAAGAGATAAAACAGTAATGACTGCGTGGCGGCCGCCGGCCGTCCTGCAGTACCGGCCGCTCTGTGATTCTCCAGAACCTCCAGATGGCCAGTCCGCCCCTGGTGTTAAGGAATATAAATGAGTCGTGCGTCCCCCCCCCCCCCTTTTTTTTTATTAACTATGTAGCCTACTGAATATGTGGCTGATTATGCTTAGATGCCAAGTTGAGGTTTGTTTAATAATTATTTTCAGACTCAGCCAGATCTTGGTGTGCTGCACCGCAAATCCACACTGACTCAAACTTGCGTACACAAGCTGAGACTTGACATGAGATTTGACCGTTTGATGAATGAGGGCCATTGTGTGAAAGTGCCTATTTCTGTAACAATGGCAGTAAACTACTAGAACATCGTAGTTAGTGTGAAGAACAGTAATACTAATAACAGTGTACCAGATAATATCTCTGTGATTTAGAACACAATTTACTTGAATTTATATCTATAACACACGGTCTCAAAGCATGCTGGGAAAACTCCACCCACCTACCCTCAACACACTACAATAGTGTTTGTTCAATAACAGTAAACAATTACCAATTGTGTGGCATGAAATGATGGAAAAGACCTTGGCAGAACACAAGTAAAATGAATTGATTAAGGGGATTACAAACATCTACATACTAGAACATGGATAAACCTGACATAGATTTTAAAATGTTGGACACCTATTTGTATCTTGACTCAACAGCATTCAGTGACTTTATTTCAGCTACAAATGTAGTAAATTTAAAGACACTGAAATGCTGCACCATTGCTCACTCAGAAATATGAACATATAATCCCTAATATTAGGCTATAGGAATTATATTCCATCAGTGTGACCAATGACATTAGTGATGGAGATCATTAGTCACTGATACTATGTGTCTAAAGCTTCATACCGATTTTTAAAATTTAAATAATTAGACCTACACATTATGTGCAATAAACATTTCGGAGCTGCTCCAACAGACTGACAGTCTGATCCTTGTGCACAGTGTTATAAAAAATAATAAATCTAAAAAGGACAGAGGTTTGATTCTGAGCAGAGGGTGAATTCTCGCTGTGTAATATTTGAATGGAAAGACAAAAACTGATGTCCAAAGAAATGACTGATGTGCATGAATTCTGTAACTTAAAACAGTCGTGAGTAACAAACTAATATCCAGCAGGATTTAGACTGTGACAGACGGTAAATCTCCGCTATTTAACACACTTCGATACAAGCTTTGACACGGACTGAATCAATGAGGAAATGAAACATTGTGTACGAGGGAGGAGACAGAGAAAAACTCAGGGTTTATTAAAGAAAACCTGCCAGTGAGCAGGTTAGGTTCACAGACTCAGTTGCCATGGTGATTGATCAGAGTTTGATTTACCTCTCTCTCTGGAACTGAAAACCCAGAGTTTCCCTCATTTCAGGGTTAATATACTCAGAGTTTTCACTAAACCTGCTTTATGGAATACCCCTCAGGAGTCACAGGGGCGGACTGGCCATCTGGAGGTTCTAGAGAATCACAGAACGGCCAGTACTGCAGGACGGCCGGCGGCCGCCACGCAGTCATCACTGTTTTCTCTTTTTTTTTTTTTCTTTTTTCTTTTTCTCCCTGATAATCTACTGTTCCACATCCAGTCCGCTAGGTGGCAGCCTTTAAATTGGATGCCAGTCGGCCCATAGATATCTATGAGCTGGCCGGCCGCCAATCAAATTGAAGAAGAAGGAAGCGCATATGTCACGCAAATCGAGCGGCCGTGTGCAGCAGGTGCAGATGGGAGGGACCGCGTGCAAGATAACAATATGGATACTGGTATTAATCCAAAAAACGGAAAGAAAAGGGTGGGGCTGAGAAGGTGAGGGAAAAAACAAAGGCGATTAGAGAGCGAAGCTTCTATGAGTTATGATAAATCACAGTGTTAAGAGGCTGTAATTATACAGTTTAACTTGAATACTCGCTGAGAAATAAACGACACAGTCCAGATGTCTCTCTGCTGAACAATACAATGCAGGTGACTGCCTGAAACACAACAAGACATGGTATGACACTCATACCATGTCTTGTTGTATGTTTCAGGTTGTTTATTTCTCAGTGAGTATTCTACACTCTGCTCCTAACACAACATCTAGCCAACATCGGTGTTATTGCTATAATTTGGAAGGTATGGTATCGTGTTAAGATTTAAGTATTTTGACACCCGTGTGTGGGGCTGATGAGTTTCCGTGCACCGGTTGTTGTGGCTGGACCGAGTCAAAGTCCAGGGCTGTTTTTTAGTCCCAGTCCGCCCTTGACTCCAGCAGACTGACTACATCAGTGGGGTAGCTATTCCAGACAAACTCTGAGTAGCCTATGTTAACCCTAAATGAAACTCAGCTCCAGAAAGAGAGCTGAAAAATAAGGTAACTGTCAGTTACTGTTAGTTAAAACGAAAAAACAAAGTTTTTTGTTGTTTTTTTATCGCCCAAAAACGAAAAAACGACTTGTTTATGCTTTCTGATTGTGTCAGTTATTCACAGAAAACAAACGGTTAAAAAGTACCTTGGTCCTAATTAAACTGGAGACTGACAACAAACTGATATATGGGTCTGATAACATTTTTAACAAATCGACATCATATCAGTCAAGATATGTGTTTCTGTCACTTGTGACCCGTATGGCCTGAGAGCTGCAGCTGGAAACTGTCGTCAAACTGTCGACGTCACCGCAGCTTTTTGTCACCGCCCCCTGCTCTCCACTTCTTTCCGGGCGAGGCGGAGGACATATCAAACAAGCCTACCTTTTCGCTTCAGTACGCAACTACGGAAGCCTTTGAGTTTATATACCCAGCTAGCGAGCTAGCCTCCTTAAAATGTCCAGCTTGGGAAGGGTCGCCGCCGTCTTGAGGAATGTTTTGAGGAATCCTCGTCACTGAAAAGTTTGGCATTGAGCCGTGCTGTTGGACCCGGTATTTTGGGTTGTGTCATTGGAACTGGGGTTATCTGTTACCAGCATCATGCTAACAATAGGTCTCTTCCCTTCGCCGTTCATGCCGAAGAACCTAAAGTGAGTAACGTTACACGCCTAATAACGTCTTTTATTATTTAAGAATAATAAAAGTGTCTGTCGTCCACACTGTCCGCAAACAGACACATGTGGCCACTGTACCTGTCTGTCCGTGTTAGAGTAATTTGCTGCTAAACACAAGTATCAACGATACGCACATTCTATTTACAGAAAGAACGTAAATAGTCAGCCAAGAGTCTGTACCAACAACTTAGGTTAACCGTCACTCACCGACACAGCATATTCAGTGACATGCTGTTTGCTATTTAAACGGTCAACAGTGAGTAGCGTTACTCACATGGTTCCATAGTTTACAGTGGTTTTTAGGGACTGTCCTCTACTTGTCAGACGAGGGGGTTGACTGGGGTTGACTTTTTTTTGACTCTCCCCAAAGCTACAGATATTTTTCCATGAGCCTCCCTGAGTGACTGGCGTAACATGCATGACCCTCCCCCTACCATGATTTACTCACTTTAAGATTTTTAAAACCTAACCCTTTGACAGTTGAAATTTAAAAGTTGAAGATAAATTCCTGGAAACACCCTTTGTTTTCACTCTTGTTGATCATGCTGGTAAGCTTGTGTAAGCACTTTATTTTGCGTGCAATTTAAATGAAACATGTAGAATAAAGTGATTTTGATTAAGTCACAAAGAAAATGAGACAGACTGCCCATTCTTGACTTTGGGACACTATTATAAGCCAACACTACAATTTCCTAGTTGATTTGTGTATTTGTGTGAGAATTACAGACTTGCTCTTGGACCATAAAAACAGAGGATGATCCTTTCGTTTAAAAAAGGAAAAAAGGAAAAAGCAGCATACAAGGGAAAAGCATATGTAGTGGAATGGGTGGGGCAAAAAAGATTTCACCTAAGGATGCTATGCATTTAGTTGTAGTCCTATGAATAATCGTTTCCTTTTCTTTTTACTACAAGTTCGAAGTATACATATATATAATATATTATATATATATAATATAAATAAGGGATGGTGGTCTTGATTATGTTTGTTTTCTTGACAGAAGCATTTGGCTTACATGATGTGGTAAAGGACCATCAGAAATTTTTAAATTAAAAGATAATTTCAATTTTTACAGTATTTGGGTATGATAAAGAATGTAGTTTTGGTGATTTTTAAAGAAAATGTTTTCTTTGAAAATTGACTGTAAAATGTGTATGCCCCTCCCTTAAATCAAAAGAAAAAAACAAGTCCTTTCCCAGTGTTCAAAAAATATTTGACATGCCTTAGCTCTGTCACTTGTGTTGTTTCAGGAAGCTGCAGCTCCCCAGCTGTCTGCCAGAAAGATTCGTTTCAACCAGTTTGCCTCAGTGGTCTACGAGCAGGAGCCCTACATGACCCCAAGAGACTTCCTGTTCTCGGTGATGCTGGAGAATGTTGACCGTAAGCTGCACTGATGTCCACTTAGTTTATGCTTTCCATCTACTGACAGTAGACATTCATAGACTAGTCTAGTTGAAGAAGTTTGTTCGTCCCTCCAGTACAGTTGCAGAGACTTTTACTTTCTATGTTCAGGAGCATTGAAGGTATTCACAAGGCTCCTTGCTCCTTGCTCACTTTACTCAGACACTATTAGTTGTTCTTTCCTTTCATTTCCTTCTGTTCCACATATACAGGGCCAGAAGACTATGAGAGACCAAACTTAATAATAGTAAGGCAACAGGGAACTGCATCTGTCTTTTCAAGTATAAAAGAGCTCCATAGTGACAAAGTCAAACTGATATTACCAGTGGGGGTGTTGCAGCTATACATCCACTTTATTCACAATGCACCATAGATAAGTGGTACTGTGACAGCAACAAAAAAGATATAAAAGAAATGTGGGAGAAACATTTGTTATTGTAGGGTTTATTTTAAATGTACTGAATTGACTGAACTGTAAAAGAAAAAGGGAGAACGTGTGTGTGTAGTTGTAGCTCAAGGCCTGGGCCACATTGGAATATTAGACCTTAAGGTACATGTAAGAACTTTGTATATAGAAAACATTTCTGAAAATATGGAAAGAATAATTCATACTATTGCCCTAAAAACCTCATCAATGTTTTCCCACAGTCAGTGTCACAAGCTGTAGGTTGTGTATTGCTGGTTAGATTATTTGCAGATCATAGGAAGTAACAGTTGCAAAGGTTGTGCATGAACCCTCTGTACTTGCAAAAAATGCAGCTTTTCAGTGAATGCAAGTGATGAAAACCCTGCAACCAACTCTGCAGACATTCAAATGTACAGAGCCAAGATGCATGAGAAAAATCCCATGTAATGCTGGCCTCCTGCTGTTATGTATTACATTTTTTGTTGTCTTATTAACAAACCTTTTCTCTTTCTTCTTATGCAGGAAAGCTGCAGAAGAGAATTTTAACAACCCAAGTATGCTTACATTATCACACTGTTTAAATAAGTTAGTTTCAAACTGCACATTTAGAACATAGTGACCAGTTTGTGCTGTTAGCTGTTTCTTATTGCTGTCTTTGCAGGAAGTTAACAAAATGTTGGTGGCTGCCTCGAAAGCTAAGCCTGGAAATGAACTCTTCAGAAGCATTGGGGACAATGGTAAGTCTTCATTCTGTTAACAGAGCAGCATTAACACACAGGAATTTTAGATCCAATATTGGCATTGTTTCTCTTACCATTATAAGGTCAAGTTAATTTTATTTAATTTTATTTTCTATATACCGCCAGATCACAACAGAAGTCATTTAAGGTTACCTTTCTTATGGAGCAGGTCTATATCTTGTCCTTTTATGAAACAAACTAAATAGCCTTGTGTTATTTATCTTATTTACATGATGGCATGTAATTTCTGTCTCTATGTGGCTACACGGTTACAATTCTCCTCTGCTCTCTGTGTTGCGCACACACAGACATCTGTACGCGCACACAGGTGAGCACATTAGAGCACGGCTCGGGCTGCATTTTCCTGACCGAACCTGACCCGAGTCCAAGACAATTATAGCCAAGCCTGGCCCGAACCTGACAGATGTTCTGATTTTTAAGTCCGAACCCAACCCAAGCCTGATGCAGTTTGTTACCTGACATAGTTATTGTTATGGACAGTGTGTAAATGACCATCAAAAGGCTGCTGTAACACACAGTCAAACACACTGCACAGCACAGCGCAGCACAGCACCATACACACACTCAATTGGAGTCGAGCCTGTGTTGCGTTCAGGCGTTGTCACGTAAATTACAAATTCCGGCAATTGAATAGGCCATAGCACAACACAGAAGCATGTCAAGTGGGCCGAACCTTAGCAAAATTTTTGATTTGTTATCTTAATGATTCGATTTGATGATCCCTAAAATTAGGTGGGGAAATAAGTGGATATGTCATCAACAGTAATAAGTTATTGGTCAAATAAGTTGTTATATATTGGCATATTGGATATTGACAGAAAAACAATATTGTGCATAGCTAATATGATATGCTGATCTGCTTAATGTGTGTCTAGATTCAGTTGTTACTGACTCCAGTTCACACTTGTTATCAGAATGTGTCCCCACTGATTTTGAGTGACCATCTCTTGGATGGATCCTTTTTCCTGTTGTTTTTTATTTTTTATGCCTTTGCCTAACGACAGCTGTGGCCGGAGGTATTATGTTTATGGGTTTTCAGGTTGTCAGGCCCTGCATCTGTCCATAGTGTTCATGAGAATGGGACGGACAGACGGACGGACGGATGGATGGATGGCTGTATGGACTGTCCCATTCTTGGGAACGAGATATCTCAAAAACACCTCGAGGGAATTTCTTCAACTTTGGCACAAACGTCCACTTGGATTCTTCAATGAACTGATCAGATTTTGGCAGTCAAAGGTCAAGGTCACTGTGACCTTGCATCTGTCTTGTTCTTGTGAACGCAATATCTCAAGAAGGCCTTGAGAGACTTTTCCTCAAATTTGGCACAAACGTCTGATCAAGGATAAAATGATTAGTATTTGGTGGTCTAATCTCAAGGTCACTATGAACTCATAAAACATATTTTTGGCCATAACTCAAGACTTTACACACTAATTATGACAAAAATTCTTATAGGATAAAATAATTAAGTGATGATGCTTTATATCCAAAAAGTCAAAGGCCAACTTCACTATGACATCATAATATTCTGCTTAAAAGACTTTTCTATCTATCACTCAACGTCATAACTCAGGAACAGAAGGAGAGACATTTGGCCAGATACTGAATTGGTGACACTAATCTTGGGTCCACCTTGTAACTGTGGTAAATGCTGAATGGATTTGCATCTGTGTAGCGCCTTTCTAGTCATCGGACCACTCAAAGTGCTTTTTACACTACGCATCACTTTCACACACACATTCTTAACACTCACACACTGATGGAAGCATCATCAAGAGCAATTTGGGGTTCAGTATCTTGCCCAAGGCAAGATATGCAGACTGGAGGAGCTGGGGATCGAACCACCTATCTTTGCATTATATTTGTTTTCAAAGTCAGTCAGTGTATTTGTTTAGTAATTCTGTTTCCTAAATAAAATCATACATTTTTATAAAAGTACATTTATATTTGTTTTGTAGGTTTGATATCCTACACAGAGTATCTGTTCCTGCTGACTATCCTGACCAGTGAGTAGATTAACTAACCTGCATGATCCAGTGGGCCTGACATCTTTCCTCACTCTTAGTGATGTTGTGCTGAATGAATTTGCTTGTTATCTTGTGATTTTGCATTTTATTCTCTTCTGTAAAATCCTGCTTTTTCCACAGTCACTTCTGTCCAGGCTTCGCACACCTGCACATTTTAGCGGAACTGCTGTTGACCTGATTTGTGTGTTATTTCTATACACTGTTTTCCAGGCTGTGTTGAGAAACTTTGCCCTACTAACCTAGTGCATTCAGTCATGTGAGGTTTTCTGTAGTATTCAGATAGAGTTCAGATAACTGACAGTGCATTACTGTTGCAGAGCCGCGTACAGGATTTCATATAGCTTTCAAAATGCTTGATGTTGACGGAAATGAGCATGTGGACCAAAGGGAATTTTTGAAGGTAAGATCTGATAAATATATCAGGATTTTTTGATATTTGAATATTGTTGTAGCAATAATGAACATAACAGATAGTTTCATATGTAAGCACTGTAATCATAAGAGGGCACATTGCACAGAGAATTGTATTTCTGTTGTGTGTACATTTAAATTTCAAAATATTGCCACCTTTAATGCTGCCTCGAGCACTGATGCTGCCACAGTTGTAAGTATGGACCATGTGAAGGTGAGGGAGAGCTGCACTGTTAGCTTCTCTACTAGTCACTTCATCTGTCATGTGTTTGCATCTCTGCAGCCTGAGTCATCCCCTCACTTTAGTCGATCATTTTAAATCATTTGACATTTCCTGTACCTAGCAGACTTGTCCTCTGTGATGATGAGAGAAGACCTCTGTGTGTTTAGTCTAGATCAGGCCCAGGTTCGTAGACTGCATGTTGGCACGCTGTGCACCTTGTGTTGTCTTTCATGTAGTGACTTGTTGCACAACCCTAAAGCATTTAATAAGAGAGAAGAGCTGTGTGGATTGTCATCTGCTCCAGTGTCTGTTGTGTGTGTGACTTAGCTGAGGGTTATAGCTCTGGTTTGAAAAGAAACATTCTCCCCTTTTTGTTCATTTCTTGTTGTAGTTCAGAGGAGAGGGATGTTCACATGTTAACAGACAATAAAGGCAATTGCAGAAGATCATTCTGAATTTCTCTGGTTAAATGTTAACATTTTTTGGAATTTCTTTCTCTTCTGAAGCTGAAGAAAATCATTGGAAAAAGTAAAACCAGAGTTCCCATAGATAGCACAGAGGTGGGTATTCACAGTCCTTTAAAAGGAGAGCTTAGTGTAATGTCTGTGTGTTTACTTTTAGTAGTGATAATTTACGACAGTATTGTACACTTGGTGAATGTTTACAGAAACCAGTGGAAGAAGGGGAAAGTGTGAACACAACTCTGCAGGCCTACTTCTTTGGGAAAAGAGGAGAAAACAAGTTGCAGTATCAGGAGTTCCGCAGGTAAGGAATTGTCCTCTGTAGTCACACACTCCCCTTCTTCTGACAGTGATCATTACATCACAGTGTGTAAAGCCCCTTTCCCACTGCACAAAACAACCCCACTAACACCTGCTAACATCTGGCTTTTGTCTGTAATGGCAAAGGTTCACAATTGGCATTCACACCAGGGTAAAATGACTCTGCAGGAGTCAGGGGTATTTATCAGCTCTGGCCCAGCAGTGACAGAAATGCAACACTTGGGTGAGCACGCTAATTTTAACAGTTAGATGCAATAACAGGCTGTCACAAAATACCGTCTGTCCCCATCCAAACAGCACTTGAACATAATTCC
>CM048924.1:38413939-38448939 GCA_026686955.1 Epinephelus cyanopodus | reverse complement strand
AAGGCTGGCTCAGGCTTGCCCTGTACCAGCCCCTAGTTAGGCTGACTTAGGCTGGTTATTGAGAAGTACAATTCAGGGGATGGATACAAAAAAATTTCCAAGGCATTGAACATCCCCCTGAGTTCAGTGAAATCAGTTATCAAGAAATGGAAGGAATATGGCACTTGTGTGAATCTGCCTAGATCAGGCCGCCCTCGTAAACTGAGTGACCGTGCAAGTAGGAGACTGGTGAGAGAAGCAACCAAGACCCCTACGACTACTCTGAGGGAGTTACAAGCTTCAGCTGCTGAGATGGGAGAGACTGTGCATATAGCAACTGCTACCCGGGTTCTTCACCGGTCAAAGCTTTATGGGAGAGTGGCAATGAGAAAGCCACTGTTGAAGAAAATTCATATTAGATCTCGACTAGAGTTTGCCAAAAAGCACGTGGAAGACTCCATGGTCAAGTGGAAGAAGATTCTTTGGTCTGATGAGACCAAAATTGAGCTTTTTGGCCATCAGACAAGACGTTATGTTTGGCGGAAACCAAACACTGCACATCACCAAAAACACACCATCCCCACTGTGAAGCATGGTGGTGGTAGCATCATGCTGTGGGGATGTTTCTCAGCAGCTGGACCTGGAAGGCTTGTAAAGATAGAGGGCAGAATGAATGCTGCAAAATACACCGAAATCCTGGGTATATATATATATATATATATATATATATATATATATATATATATATATATTATATATATGTATGTGTGTGTGTGTGTGTGTGTGTGTGTGTGTGTGTGTGTGTGTGTGTGTGTGTGTATATATATATATATATGTTTTTTTGATGGTCATGTTATATTTACTGTGTATACACAGTATATATAACATGACCATCAAAAAAACATTTTTACTGTCTACTTTTGCTGAGAACTGCACGTGTCACTGGGAAAAAATTGTGAGGGGGGGGGGGGGGGGGGGGTTCACGATAAACATGCAATGTGGCCCAAGCCTTAGACATTCAGCTCTTTCCACTCATGTCTGTACACTGAATATGAAACAGTTGGTTAGCTTAGTATAGATTAGTAACAGGGAAACAGCTTGCCTGGCTCTGTCTGCCTACCACCATCTCTACAGCTTACTAAGTACAACATATCTTTGTTTGTTGAATCTGTAACTCTCAGCCAGAAAGTGAGTAACCATATTCTATTCTTCTAATGCATTGATTCTATACTAGCAGGGTGTGGGATACCTCCTCCGCAACCATTTTTTATTTCACAATTAGAATAAGTTGATTTAAATGGGAAGTTTTTGGGTTTTTTTTGCTCTTGTAATGTCAATAAGGTGCCGGGATGCATAAAAAGCATCCCAATTGAGCTTGATGATCCTCCTGACCCCCGACAGAGGGTTGGGCTAAGCCTTGAATGTCTTAAAATCCTAGAAACAGTCCTGTGTACACCTTACCTGTGTGGGGCTTTTGTGACTGGTCCCTGGCCACCTGTCATTTTGCAAAAGAGGCACCCAGGCAAAGTAACTCAAGTATTGCTGCTCTAATATTTCACTTAGGTGGAGTCATCAAATCAACTATTGATCAAATTAGGGAAATAAATAGAATTACTGCATTGACGTTGAATGCCTATGTGCACCAGTCTAGTTTCCTCAACAGTTCACATCCATGTCTTTAAAACAGACACACAGCTTCCCCCTGACAGCAGAGGATCTACACAGCAGCAGTTTCAAGGTGGACACCCAATATTAGTGTCACCAATTCAGTATCTAACCATATGTCTCTTGTTCTGTTCCTGAGATATAATGTTGAGTAATGGCCAGAACATTGTAGAACATTATGATGTCACAGGAAGTTGACCTTTGACCTTTTGAATATGAAATGTCATCACTGTATCAATTTTATCCTATTAGACATTTGTGTTAAATTTTCGTCATGAATAGTTCTGATCAGTTTATCTGTGAGTCAAAGTAGACAGTTGTGCCAAATTTTAAGAAATTTCCTCAAGGCCTTCTTGAGATATCATGTTGACAAGAATGGGATGGATGGACAGACAGACAACCTGAAAATGTAATGCCTGGGGCCAGGACTATCGCTGGAGTGGAGGCATTAAAAACTGTAGACACTAATTTCTAAGATGCATCTTTTGTGGTGTTTGTGCATTGATCACAACATGCTCTCAAATACCCTAACTCTTCTCCCTTTGGTTATACAGACTAAAATCGACTTTTCATGTCATATCAGTAGATCAGCATCAGTAGATATATAGACTACTCCCAGTGCTGTCAGATGTGATAAACTGTGTTCTGCCCCTCAGGTGCAGCATCAGAATGGCTTCTCAGGGTACTGGAAGTGTGTGAAGCGAGAGACCCTGAAGGGAGCCAAGGAGGCCCTGCAGGACACCGGGTGCCCCATCTGAACCACTGATGTTCCAGGGCATGTCTGACAGACCATCACTAATACCACTGCTCACTTTGGTGTTGTATCATGAAATAACTGGTGTGAACTAGATTATAAATGTAACCACGTGTTAAGAAAAAAGGATTTACACCACTATCATGTATAAATGATATGTTTATATATTGACAATCTATTGTCTGCCATCAGTTTAAGAACTGTGGTCTGGGTGTGGTGATTAATATTACATTATCTTTGTATTGTTTGGTGCAGTGTTCTGGCCTTTATGCTTGATCAAGTCATTGATTTTATATTTGAAACAGCCAATCACTTTTACTTTTGCACTCTACACACAGTCTACAAGCAGGGTGTTTAAAAAACTGGTTGATTGTGGTTTGAGGTACATATGCTGATTGATGTATTTTCAAGGGCTTATACACTGCTGTGGGATTTTCAATTTCTGTTCAAATTTATCACATAAAATTTTCCAAGAAAATGCCAAAGTCTCAACAATGTGCTGACTAATAACTATTTTGTAATTTATTGTAGAATTGATCTGTAAAGATCACAAGTATGTGGGTTAACCATTGAACATTGTGGTGCTAATTATCTTACCATACATAGAATTCAAAAAGTAAATAGACAAAACAAGCTTACCTCTGTGATAGCTGAACAAATTAGTGACTGATGCCAAGGTTATCAGTGAACACAGCATACATAGCTACAATACAATAAAATTACATTGAGCAGGAAGCCATCTTTGGTCTTCTTATCACTATAAACAAATACATATAAATTTGTATTGTATCAAAAATAGAAATTACATAGCCATATTGAAAGTAAATTCACATTTTTGACATACAATAGAAGAAGAATACCTAAAAGACATTGTGGGATTACATTTTTGCAAACCTTGGCTTTAAGGACCCAATGGTTTTGCCACATTTTTAACATTCATTTGTTTTACGAAGGATTACATCATTCTGTCAGACCATATGTCAATTTTTCTGTCATCCATCTGTATAGGACAGTATGCAACACATAACAAAAACACAAATGAAAGACAAAACAGATTGTCATTCTTAAAATGAGGATGTGCTTTCTATCCTGGGCTTTGAAATTGAGGCCTCTGCTGCAAAGGACTGAGGAGATACACATCTGGTCAGGACTCAACATTCAATTGTGATGTGGCAGCCCAGCCTTCACAGGTGAACCGAGCCCAAACCGGCAAATGTGTCCCTCCTCTTAGAGTGAGTCTTTAGTTAACAGTGTGAGTGTGTGTAAGTGTGTGTGTAGCTGTTCTCCTGGGCTTCAGAATTCTGCTGTTCTCAGAGGCACATGATGAACTGCAGCCAAAGTGGACCTCTGCTTGAGATAATAGGGAAGTGCTTTCAAAGTGTTTGATCCACTGTGGGAAAAAGAAGAAAATATGTGTAAGGATTTGGGAACATTTGAAACCAACAGTGGGCAGCTTTCTTTCCTAATGGAGCAGGGATCATTTTAGGGTGGGACTGGTTGAAGTTCTAATAAGCAACAAATTATGTTCCCTCGAGGAAAAAAAAAAAAAAAAAAAACGGGGGTTAGAAGGTATGAAAAAAATCTTAAATTTCATTTTACGAAAGGTCTTGAATATGTTTTCTTGATTGCTTTTAGACATAAACATTAGTTACACATTTTTTTTGTATGGGGTTGTGGGCTAACAGGAGACATTTTGCATCTATAAGCTACAACTGAGACTGGTGCTACAGTGGACTGCGCACCGAGAAGGCTAATCAATCCTTTATGTGGAGTTTCAGTCAGCACCACACTTAGGGTTGCTGCAGTGTACAGATTTTAGGGTTGATAATAAGATTGAGAGTTATACCGTGTGCATTTGCTTTTCTACCATATATTTTAAAAAAGCCAATGGATGGAGAATTTAAGCTTTATTTTAGTTATTCTCAAAAGGGAGACTTTTGCACACTTCCATTTAAAAAATGGGTTTCAACCTTCAATTATTGTAATAAAATGTTTGTTCAACCAACAATAATCCCTATTGTCATTCTTTAATGGATCATTTTACCTGATAATAATTCTGTAATACCATAAAACCACAATATTTTCTGAGATGGTTATCATACCACAAAAAACTGCTGCAACCCCAATCAGACCTACTGCAAACACTGCTGCTAGCCACAGTAGCAAGGAAGCTATCCACTTAAAATGGGATACATTTTAGCAAAATAAACAAATAAAAATGCCACTGCCACTCATTTGTGTCCAGGTCACATTAATTGATTACTTCTATATTACTAAAAATGATTGTTATACACAGCTGGGGATTACAAAAATGTGATGTAATTGTTGATTAATTCCTAAAAGTCTTGCACTGACTTTGGTGAACCCTGCAGAAACCCAAGGTCTAATATCAGGGAAGTGTACAGTGTATCAGGGACATGAAGTCCAGTGGTTAGTTGCGGACACTGTAGGAAGCAGAGAGTTCAAAGTTGAGAACATGAGGCGGATACACAGGATGAACAGTGGGAGAGAGCTGGAAGGTGGTGACAATGAAACGGTTTTGTCCCCTTTACCCTGTGACATTTTGTATTGTTTGTTTTAATTTTCAAAGCAACTGGACAGCTTCCTGACCTCTACATACACATCGCAGTATGAGGTCTGTCTTGACACCATGACTACACCCTTGTTTTATGTCTGCATACTGACAGGGCCAGTCATGAACAACCCATGGATTCTGTCATGTAGAAAGTAACATTGTGTAATGTGTTGATAGCAGATTTACACACTGCATAGGAGAAATGACAGTATTCTGTTCATATGTGAGACATCAATGCAGTGTTCCACTGTAATCTGTTTTACTCTGCACTGCAAACACAAGGGTGAGGTGGGGAAAGCATTTCTTTCATGCGAGTTGCATTTCCAGTGTGTATATGCTGAAGAGCTTAAATTAGCACAAAATACAAAAAGCTTAAACAATTATTCAAATATGACATTGAGACTCTTTTATCCAACAGTGTGCTGCCACCAGGACATTTAGCCTAAAGGAGCCTTGCAGGACACAGTGTAGTTTGTATAATACTAATATGGAGATAGATGTGTGTCAAAATTATCTGTGTGAACAGATTGTCAACCTGTGTATTAATGTGTAATCTTTAAATATAAAATACATCCACAAATACAAAAAAATCTAAAAAATAAATTGTTTTGCAAATATGAAACAGATCTGCAAATAAACAAATTCCGCAAATAAAAAAAAAAATCTGAATACATGTACTTGATTTATAAATAACTGAAAAACATTTATGAATATCATCATAACATTAAAACATTTCAAACAGATAGTTGTGAATCTCAATTCAACTCTTGCAGATTTACATTTCACACAGTCTTTTCTTTAATGATTTGATTTGTTTGTGTATGTGAAGATGTTTTATATTTTCTAAATATTTTTTACTTTAGAACACTTTTTTTAGTGTTTTAGATTTACAGATTACACATTTCCAAAGACTGTCGATCTGCTCATGCAGATAATATAAAGACTAATTGATCTCCATATGTGTGTTTTTGAAGCTGTGTTTTATATTAGCAAAATCATTTTTGAGGTTTAAAATTTTATTCTGTATTTGTGGACTTTATTTTGTATTTTCTAATTTGCTAGTAATTTATATTTGTTTTATATTTACAGATTACACATTAACAACTAATTGTTGATCTGTTCACACAAGTACGAGACTCATCGACCATATCCATATCCAAAAGACTGTGATTAGGAGTCGTTATTCTTTATTTAGCTGTATTATTGTAGAGTCGTCTTTCTGTCTCTCCATCCACTATCTCAGTGACTCTATACAGACTATACCTATTTTTCTGATGTTTCTGTAGCTTAAAACGTAACAATCCTGCCAATGTTTTTCAAGACTTTCTTCACCTTTGTGTTATATAATTTGGAGATAACATCCTTTAAATTATTAATGCCGAGACAGAGAGCGTGAGGAATAAAAATCACCTGAAAACTGAAGACCTGATTTACAAATCAGTTATACTACTGTCAGTTTAAGCCAAGCAGAGTCGCAGCTGAAAACAGAAAAAAACTGTATCAAAACTGAAAAACATTGTCACTGTTGGTAAAACTGACAGTGTTTTTGAATTGCAACTCTAATTTTCTTAAAATCCATCTCACTAGGGACTTCAGGTTAGCTTTGATTAACTCTGTTTAATAATTGCTAATGTTAAGGCTGATTAGCGAACCAAACAATCTCGCTCAGGAAAACTATGTTGGTAAAAGAAAGATGCTGGCTCATGAAGTACAAAAAGACTGTTTACCCATCATCTTACCATTCACACAACAGGATGGAGACGTCAAGGGTCACTCTCCTTTTTTACTGTCACATCTCCGTCTCCAGCCAGATGGTGAGATCTCTCCCTGCATGAAGGCCCCAAGGCACAGAGGATCCAGCCAGGGGACAGCGTTCTCCACTGGGGCAGTACACCTCCCCACCTTGACCTTGGCTGCGGATGAACCTCTGGTACAAGGGAAACAGAACTTGTGGTGCGTGACAGAGGACACTGGACGAAATGGGTGTCTCCAAGCGCTCTCGGCAGAGGGTGCAGCAAAGCGGAGTGCCCTGGGTACTGCTCGTAGACTCCCCTGCACTGGTGTTGGTGCTCTGCCCTGCCACACTTAAACCCTGCCCCATGGCTGCTTGAGAGACTGAGGTGGAGGCAGTGGAGGGGCTGCTGCTGGTGGGGTGCCCGGCTGAGGAGGAGTGCGCTGTGGACATGCTGGGGCTATCTTGGCCATCTGGCTGGGAGCTCAGGCTGTCTGCAACTCCCATGAGCGCTGAGATGGTGTGAGGGCTGGCTATGTAAACGGGGTGGGCCCTCCTGAGGAGCAGCCATGCCAGTAAGAGGCTCCATGCCTGAGTATGCACCTCGGGGCCAGGGCTCTCTCACCGGGTGATCAGACCTCCCTTCGCTCTCTCCATTCTCAGAGCCTGGAGATGCCTTGCGGCGCGAGTTGTGCTCTTTGCTGGTACAGGGCGTCCAACAGCTACCATGGGCAACCCTGCATCTGGCTGTGGCAGAAACCTCTGGAATTGGGGGCTCTTTAACATGCGCACACCGTCATTCAACAGCTCAGACAGGCCACGCCAGTCTCCTGTCCCCTGCCGCTTTTCGTATTCCACATAGCGTAGCCAGAGTTCACCGCTTTACCTGCATCTTTGGCAGAATCACGGAACATTTGCCTGACAAGGTCTGGGACTCCTGAGAAGATCATTCCAGAGCCAGGAGGATACTCCACAAACACCTTCAGCTCAATTCTGGAGTTGTGCTGGCATCAAAGGCCACAACGCGGCCCATCAGGTTGTGGTCTTTCCTGAAGCGCACATTAAGGGGGATGCAGCTGCTAAGAGCTACAAGCACATCCGAACAGCTTTGGGACGGTTTGGCCAGCCCTCACCCCTGCTACGAGACACCTCACTCAGTTCTGCCATCACTTCATTGTTCCTCCACACTGCAGGATCTATACCCACCAGAGCTGAGGTGCTGGCTCCCACACCCAGGGACACAGCCTGTCTTCTGCCAGCTTCAGCCATTATAGGGCCAGCAGAGACTGCAATTGGTGTGGCCCCACCTCTGGAGCCCGATAAGGGGGCTAAGAGCCCATGAGGGGCTGCTACTAATCCCTGAGCTATCAAAGCATGGGATATGGTGCCATGAAGACTAGGAACTGCCCCAACTATCGCCCGACGAGTATTTGGGCTCTGTCTGCTGCCCTCTGACAAGGCCACATCTTCAGCTCTGTGCAGGCCATTGGGAAGTCGAGAAGACACCCCATACTCACCCCTCCCCCTTTCTATACGCTCTCCATGCTGCCGCCCTGCTTCCAGGGGCCCAGCCGAGCTGGGTTTGCCTTGCTGTGGACCGGGGGACCTGCCGTCTAAAACTCCGTGCGTGCTCTTCAGTTGCCCTGGCAGTTTCAATGAGCAGTTCTATTCTGTCAGCCCCGTCATAGTTGACACATCCGCGGCACACAGCCTCGCTGAACTCCACAGCATGGCCCAGGGCATCTTGGGCAGATCGCAAAGGTAGCACCATTGCCGTCTAGAGGAAGACTGCGAGGCGGAGGACATGTTGTTTACAGGCCCTCGACCAAACTTTCTTCGAAGGCCCACACGTTCAGATCTACGGTTTTCAACTATACTTCAATTCTCGGACACCACTCGCCACATTCCGCGCGATTAACGATGAAAACCACGAGAAAAATCAGCTCAAAATGCGACTGTTGACGACAACATTTAAAAGTTAGAGACGTCTTCTTTCTCGATTTCTTCGTGTCGGTCTGTGCGAAAGGAAGTAAAATGTTACAAGACACCGGAAACACCTACGCGACTTAGGCTCAGGGCACTATGGGAGGTGTAGTTTTTCTAACGCTACCCCTTTTCTTCTCTCTAATAGTAGAGAACAAAAAATAGGTGTTGTAGTGCAAATAACCACGGTTTCCGTAAAGGCTGTGATTTTTTATAACACCTGTCATCTTACCGTGGTTTTTTTATCACACTGGGTGCTTAGCTCCGTCAAAATTATGAGGTAAACGATAGTAGGAAGATGGTTTTTCATCTATTATTGTCACATACATATCATATGTTAATATTATACGAACAACATATGCTACCACAATTACGGTTATTATAATATTATTACTAAAATTACTAAAAATGTTGTTGTAAGCTATTTTCATTTTGTCTGTCCCTCCCTCTCTTAATGTATCATTTTGTCATATGGATTACTGTAAATTTATTGTTGATCTGTTCTGTACATCCATTGCACGTCTGTCCGTCCTGGTCTTGATGGAATGTCCACTTTTAAGTCCACAAGAAAAGATGACACCCGATAAAAATTAATTTGGGATTTAGAATGTGACCAAATAAGACCATGGTTGTAACAACCAAAAAAGGGCCACTAAATAGACCATTCTGATGCCTTTAGGTGCATCTCATGGCCTCTTGATGCAGCTAAAGGCTCATCTACTACCCGGAGTTCAGATGTTATTTTATTTTATTTTTATGTCAAACTACTTTGTGTTTGTCTGCACCATATAGCTAATTTTAACAGAGTAAACTGTTAGATTATTTTTTTCTGTTTATGGAGAAACGCAGTGTTACAAGGACACTACAAATGTATGCATGCAGCCAACAAATAATCAGAATAGCAACTCAATACGAAGTGTGGGCCAAGGTTATTTGAATAATAAATGATTTTTTAAAAAGTCTCCAGTGATGTATTTTGGATGTGAGGCTAAATATATAAATACAAAGGTCAATTTAGGGCAATTACTAATTTTTTAAAACTGCTTTATCTTAGGGATTCATGATGGTATTGGCACGACCTCAGTATCAGCTGGTATTGGCTTTAAAACGAAATACTGGAATCGGCCAACATGCTGATAATATCTGTACGTCATTGATATCGGCCAGTATCAGCTTTAAAATTAACAATCAGAATCGGCAAACATTCTTTTTCTCATTCGCACTATGAATGAACGTTACAAAATAAAATAAAACTGAAAATTGCACATGCATTTCATGTCTCCCATCTGCTGGTGGGCCATCATGATAAGAGTAAACATGTATAATATGATGTTAATTCCATTATAGAAGAGACTTGATGATCACTTAATTTAGGTGGGGAAAAAATGGATGTGGACATGTCTATATCGGTTATCGGTCAAATGAGTTGTTACATATTAGATATCAGCAAAAAATCCAATATCATGCATCCCTACTTTATCCAGCGGTTATGAATACAAACTGTAATACTAAAAATAATGCTGTGTAGGTCTGAGTAAATGTAATCACTACTATTGCGCTTCATAACCAATGTATATGTGGTGGCCCAATCCAATTTACCTCATGCATATAATGTGGAAACTGACACGAAGAGATTTTAGTTAATTGAGTAATTCCAGCCAAGGTCATATTCACAGTATTATTTACTAAAAAAGTGACAACTTGACATTGAAATCTTGACAGTGAATGAGCACTCCTATAGCAGATAACCATCTCCTTCTTGTCTTCCATCCTTTCATCTTTACAGTGAGTGTTCTGTAGTCCAAGTATCAACATGGAAGGCACCCTAACCATTTCAGTACAGAGATGTCAGTGTGACTTTTTACATCCAGAAAACTACAGCTGCTTCTCTTTGCAAGAACCTGTGAAACAATGTATTTATGCTTCCCTATAAATGGATGCTTCCCTGTCAAAAGTGAAGAAATGATGAAAGATATAATACAAACCATCTCTGAAGATGTGACCACTGGTTATAGCAGCGTTCACACAATGGTTACTTGATTTAAAAAACAAAAACTGAGGTTCACACTGAACTGTTATTTTAGGGGAGTGGGGGGTTATTCAAATCTAGTGTTGTGAACGTACAAATTAACAACTGATTGAAAAAACATAGTTAAGGTATAATAAATCATAGTTAAAGTAACATGTCCTACAGCATGTTAGTCTTAATTGTAGTCAATACTGATTGAACGTTTTAATGGGACATGACAACAGAAATGCAGTATACTCTATGAGGAGACACAAAACATTAAAAATGGATCGAGTGGAGAGTATTTAGTTGGCATGGTGTGTCGTTGAGAAGCACAGCTTCAGTGTGTACGGGTAAGGTCCGCCTAGAAGAGCAAAGACAGAAAAAGATAATCCATACATTTTCAAGATGGTAAAGACAATATGAAGGCTTAAAAATGTCCAACATATTCTAAACTCCCACAGCCAACAGTTAAAAACATGTTGGTTCTTTAGTGTAACGAGATGAGAACTTACTGGGGTTTTTCATCTGGTAATGGTTCATCAGAGCTAGGGCTTCCATGGCATCGTTGATGGATTCCCATTCCAGAAGGCCAGACGAACTTCGCTCACCTTTTGGTCCACACAAGAAGATTGGTTAGATAACTATAATAGATAACACTCAACTGTGTGTTCATACATCAACCTAAATACTGATGTACATAGTTTTCAAGATTGCTCACTAACGTCCCTGAAGAAGTTACCTAACAGCTGCAGCACAGCTAAAACAGCAATGTCCCACACCTGCTGGAATGTGCTGTATGCAATGTAATTTTAACTCAAGTTTAGCATTAGCATGTAGAGAAAGAGGTGGGGTTTGCTACACTCAATACCCCGTACTGTAAAGGTTTTGCTTTTGGATTCTTACACACATCTCCCTACCCACTTAATACTTAACACTTCAGAATCAAAATGAATTATTCATTGGAAATCAAAGCAAACTTAAACAAAAGCAGTTCATACTACTGGCCAGGCTGAAACTTGTATTACTTACTCTTTCCAGTGAAAAGTTTCACACTTGTGGGGCTCTTAATTCCCAGTTCATCACAGACCTGGAATGAAAATTCAAGTGAAGGTGTGAGGTGGTGGTGTGTGGAAACGCTACTTACAGAATGCTGGTGGCTTTTCTTACTTGATTGAAGATCTCTACGGAGATGTCAGGCTGTGCGTTAAAGAAATGTAGGACATTGCTGGGATGCTGAATACGGTTCTTGGCTGCCTGCTCTGGGGAGGTGAAGCGGTTGTTTCGGGATCCGTGGAAATCTTTGAAGCTGCTAGTATTATCCTCCAACTGATAGCACTGTCCTGGCACAATAGCCTGCTGCTTGGACACACTGCCAAGGAAAGAGGGCCAGAGGTCTTACATCTCTATATCTAGCTCTGCATCTTTCTTTAATGGTCTATGCTAATGTTTTGTAATGGTTTGAACAACTGCTCTTACCAAACATTGAGTTTCTGTCCAAACAGGAAATTATTGTTGAGGTGAGTGATGGCCCTGTCCACAGAGTAACAGTCTCCCATCTCCACCATAGCTGCTCCAGGCTTACTCTTCATGAACTTAATCTGAAAAAAGAAAATATCAAGCTGACTCTCAGAAATGAGAGCATGAAACTAGTGCGGTAAATCAACATTAATGTCATTACCAATTCTTCTATCAAATAGTTTATTGATTCATTAATGAATTAGTCCATGACATGTTACAAATAGTGAAAACTCAGATCACCTTCCACCAACCAGTCAAGTCGCAGTTTAAATCTATGACTGTCCAGACTCACATGTAGTAAAGACTGAAGGAATTGGAAAAAAAAGTATTCAGAGTATTTGTTGGCAAATAGAAGTTATTATCATATTGACAAGTATAATTCCCATTTCAAAAACATGCTGTCTTGACTTAGAGACTATCTCTACAGGGAAGTACAGAGGATTGATAGTGAGCTTCTTCACATGGTGCAACAAAGCCTAATATCAGCAAAACCAATGAGCAGGTGGTGGACTGCCTGAGGAACAGGACAGAAACACAACATTGTCGCCATTACAGGCTTGCCATAGATGCAAAGAAGCTACACATTCTAAAACATGGATGCTTAACACACATCTTCCCCCTGCAGCACAGAAGATCTATACAATCAGCACAGTTTCAAGGTGGGCACCCAAAATTAGTGTCATCAATTCAGTATCTGACCAAATGTCTCCCCATCTGTTCCTGAGATATGATATTGAATAATGGCCAGAGAAGTGTTTTTGCAGAACATTATGATGCCACAGTGAAGGTGACCTTTGACATTTTGGATATAAAATATCATCACCTCATCATTTTATCCTATCAGACATTTGTGTAAATTTTGTCTTATTTAACAAATTAATTCTTGAGTTTTCGCCTAAAACATGTTTTGAGAGGTCACACTGACCTAAGCCTTTGACTTTCAACCACCAAATTCTCATGTGTTCATTCCTGAGTTCAAGTGGATGTTTGTGCCAAATGTGATAAAATTTGCTCCAGGTGTTGAGATAATACGGTCTTGAGAATGGGACGGACACAAGGTCAGAGTGGCCTTGACCTTTGACCAACAAAATGTGATCAGTTCATTGTTGAGTCCAAGTGAACATTTGTGCTGAATTTGAGAAAATTCCCTCAGGTAGTTCTTGAAATATCGCATTTACCAGAATGGGGTGGATGGAAAACGTGAAAAAAAAAAAATGCCTCCAGCCACATCTATTGCCAGGGTCAGGCATGAAAGGGCTTTCCCAACTCCTCAGAGGCCACAGTGATGTCTTAAATTTGCCTCTTTTATCTAACAGGCTAATAGTGAAGTCTAAAGATATTCAATTTGCTTATCATTTAATATTTTACATTTTTGCTTTAAAACTGACTAGAGGGATTAATCAATCATCCAAAAGGTTGCAGATTATTTTTCCGTCAACCAACTAATTGTTGCAGTTCAACAGGAAACCTGATGTTCCTGGTGAACTGTTGTAAGCACTAGCTTACACTACCTTTGCTTATTACTTCAATGAGCAGTATGATTTGCTATTTCAACTTCATTAATCATCATCAATAAAAACTAATGTATTAAATTTGACTTTTTTCTTTCAGCATCATTTCACTCACCCTCTCTACATTGCCATAAAGGCAGAAAATGTTGAAGACCTTGTCGGCGTTGATCTTAGAAGGCTCAAGGCCATAAACCATAAGAACTGGGGAGTCAGCATGAGGACCGTACTCGGGGGGTGGTGGTCCATAACCAGGGCCATAGCGTTGGCTACCACGACCACGCCCACCCATACCAGGCCCCATGCGGTGCGGAGGAGGGGGGCCGTAGCTGTCGTCATTGTAGCCATGATAACCTCCTTGAGGGCCACCTTAAATAAAGAAAAACATATGTGGTACAGATACAGTATTGTAATGTGTTCAATTCTTCTACATGATGGAGCAATTTCTTTATTGGATAGCTACCATAATCCGGTGGGTGGTCTCCCAGAAGAGCAGGCTGCCTCTGGCGTTTGTTGGGATTGGCATTGGGATCTAAAATGATAAAATAAAAGTTGCCTATCAAACAGCCTCCTTGCTTAAAGTATCAAACAAGTACCCTACCTACAATGTCATATGGGATAAGGTTGTGATTGACATGCAACAAAAGGGCCTGACATCTTAAATGTTAAAAAAAAGTCTGCAGGCTCTATTTTGCTAATCAAATATGTGACATAATGGAGATTTTTTTTAGCAGTGATTTTGGAAAATAGCTTTCAAATATTTTTTTTTAAAATACCTCCTGTATCAGCCATCCTAGTATAAACACACACACACCTTGTGAATTGTTCCAATTGCCTTCACCATCAGCATCTGTGCAGGTACACACATACACATGTCAAATCCAAATAAACATTAAAAACTATAAATTTGGCAACATTGTATGAACATCCTTTTACATCCTAGGCATTTATATGGAAGACAAACATTCAGGTAGAAGATGAGAGAGAAAAAGTATGCATCAGTGCTATGAAGAGCACCTGCACTCTAAGTATGTTTTATTCAAAACTATTCAATTGTTACAAAGCAGGACACAACAGAGGTAAAACATCAGAAGTGAACTGACATCAAGCACTGGTTAGATTACATGGTGGAATGGAGGGAATTACACCCAAAATGTAAACTTAAAAGTTATCATCAAAAAAGTAAGTACTGACATTTTCTTTAATTTTACCCAATTTTTGCTGTTAAAAAAAGAAACGAAAAGAGAAGGCTCTCCCACGTGCTCCATTTTACAAAACACAAGGTGAATTCTCTGCTTCAACAGCCATCTATTTTGTAACAGCAACTTTCTCAGGTTTAGTTAATAAGCAACAAAATTATAGCAAATAATTAATTAAAACTGCATTTAATGTTCTTATTTAAAATTGTTTATATTTCAAGAAATTTTTGTATCTAGTTCTGAATATTGGACCTCATGCATAAATGTTTTTTTTTCTCTTATATTCAGCCGAGCATGGCAGGGATTTGGGTCCCCATTACAACAGGGCTACCAGCTTGAAGGTGTGTCTTTAACTGGTAACAGGTTTGTCTTGAGTGATGACATTTAAAAGCATCAGGCTGATCCATAGCTTAAGTCCCACTTTATTTTGCAAGTGTTTTTCCATCATACAGCAGGGCAGTGGCTGTGGTCAGAAAGATGTCACAGCTACCTGTTTAGAGCAGCTGGGTGTGCTTCTGGCCCGACTCCAAAGATGGTCCATCTCGGGCACAGTGCAGCTCAGCATGGGTAAACTGACAAAGGAAACTCAAAACGATGTGGCATAGTTTGATACGGTGCGGCCATGCTGTCAATGGAAAAGTCTTGTAATGAAATAATCCTACATGGGATTCATGAAGTCTGCTCTTACTACGGCTGTCAGAACGAACTTCGCAATTTGAAAACAATTCGAATTATTGTAAAAATAAGCATATTCGAAGTTGGAAACTAAGGTTCGAATATTTTGAAAAAACAAACAAACAAACAAAAAAAAAACCCAGCACTCTACCGTGCATTAAGAGATGTTTTTTTGGGAGAATACATGACTGTCAGAGAATCCCCGTTTACAAACAGACCTACAATCATCTCTCTTCTCAGCTGAGGGTGCCCTGTCAGCCCTGCACTGACAGTAACAGGGTGCATTTTTTGATCCGAAGTGACACAGCCCGTTTGCTCATGCTTCAGGGTCGTTCAATAGAGTAATTGCAAAGAAATATTGTTTTAATGTGTAACTATTGAAATGTTCACAAGGGCTTTCATAAATTCCTACAATGTTGCGGCACTGCCGCCTTTGCAGGTTAAAAGTTAATGACAGCAACTTGTAGTGAGGAGGAGCAACAGGCCTCCGGAGACGCTCACTTTTGCATGTGATGCAAAATATTAAAATAATGTCATTATAACACAAAAAATATAAAAATGTGGTGGTAGGCCTAGGCTACAGCCTATACCAAGGAAAAATTCAAATATTATTCAAATTTTAACATAAAACATTAAAAATTCAAATCTGATTTTGGGGGAAGATTGACAGCCCTAGCTCTTACTCATCTGAGTATGTTGAAATTGCATTTGATCCTAATTTGGATGCATGTGCCAGGCAATTTGCGTGTGAACTCGAAACCAACAAGCCACTGACACTTGACAGGTAAGGTTAATCTAATAATATCTGGAAAAGGCAGAAAAAAAAACATTCAGAATTTGAAAATGCACCCTCCTCCTGCAGGTCTCCCCTCTCTGTCCTAAGCCCCTCCTACCAGATGACCACGTACATATGCAAGTGCTTCATACATTAATCAGTGATTGGGTTGATGTGCAGTGTAGGCAGTTGCTGGAATAGCAATTTTATCTACAGGATTCTCCGGCTTTGAACCAGGCATTCACCAAAGGCACTTGCACGTGCATCTGCATTTGTAGAACAGCCAATAGGATTGCCCTCTTTTTGAAATGAACTGTGATTGGCTAAAGTCTCCCGTCACAGGCTAGATTTTCTACAGCCTGAACACAGAGCTAAGAGGAGGTGAAATCTGGTGTCTCTCTGACCACTTGTTTTAGAATATACTCAATGGTTATTATGCCAAAATTAAACTGCCTACTTCAACTTTAATAGTATAGAATGTCATAGAAAAAGTAACTGTATAGAATGCCCTTAAGGCGTCATTAATAATATTTAGGGCTGCAACAACTAATCAATTAAATGGATTAAAAAAATAGTTGGCAATGAATTTAATCATCAATTAGTCAGATCTATGTTATGATGTGCTGCATGCGCAGTGGCAACGTCTCAGGTGGTGGCAGTAAGCCAGCCAATGCGGTGCCTCGTGCAGCTCATGTGACAACGCCGTCTCCCTTGCCAGGAGGACAGTTGAGAAATGGCAGGCAAGCATTTCAGTAAGCACCTCAATGGAGAAACGTGCGGAAACAGAGGTTAATGATACAACGGAAAAAAGCGTACGACCCAAGTCATCAAAAGTATGGGAACACTTTATATTAAAGTAGGGATGCACCGAAATGAAAATTTGGGGCTGAAGCTGAAGCCGAATAATATTAACACTTGGCCAAATACCAAGTACCGAATACCGAATCATTGCTTAGTTTTCATTAGTTTTTGCAGATGAACCACCTCCAGATTAGTGTTGTCAGGGCACCAAAAATTGGGACCTACTGTACGATACCAATGAAAATATCATGGTTCTGAGTAATAAAATAAATCACTTTTCTATAATACATCAATGATATTTCAATGGAAAAAAATTACTTACTGACTTATTCATACTTCAAAAACAGCATCAATAAGTGATTAACATAGGGGGGATCAAAATAAAATAAATAAGTATAATAAGAATCAATCAGCCACCCTCCTCCACTGACAAGTAAAGAACGATCCCTAAAGTGCCACAACAGAGAAATGTGAACAATTCGTTTCTCTTCTGACACGCCACATACCTGTGTTCGGCTGGCTTGGCTGTTTAGGTATTACTGGGCAGTCATGACGCCAAGAAGAGGATATTATTGGAGCCGACTTCTCCGTCGCCGCCAGTAAGCGATGGCCGCCGTATTTGACAGAATACATTACTGCCTGTGTCTGTGACCCCATTCAACCTACAACCAGTGGGATTCGCCTATCGTTTCTGCTGGTGGTTGAAATCCGCAGGCTGCTCGCACAGCGTGCTGAATGATATAAGTCTATTTTCCTCGCTCAAAACTATTTTTAGTCGCAAATGCGAGTGTGGTGATGGACGGATCGCCACACTGCCGACATTTTACTCCGCCCATCACGGCACACTGTTTGATTGGATTATCAAAACACGCCGCTGTTATTCAGCCTTGCTTTTAACTTATTCCACCGAATACCGAATGTGTGGTTTTTTGCAATATTTGACCAAATATATTTGGTTACCGAATATTCGGTGCATCCCTATATTAAAGCCTTCAAAGAAGACAATTAGCTGTAAAATTTGCAGAGCTGACCTTACATGGCACGGTAGCACAACATCACTACAGGAGCACCTGAAGAGGACGCATGTTGGAGCCATGGGTGAAGGGGACTCAAGGTACGTAACTTTATAAAGCCCTAGCCCAGGTGCATTGATCCACTGTGTCTGTCCGTTTTCAATCTTTCGTCAACGAGGAGTAATTGGCAGTGATGGGCAAGCTACTTGGAAAATGTAGTAAGTTAAGCTACAAGTTACTCTTGATTAAATATAGCTTAGCTACAGCAAAAGCTACTCCAGAGAAATGTAGCAACCTACACTACAAGCTACACCGCAAAAGTAGCTAGCTACATTGACACTACTTTTAGCCCATTTTTAAGTAAATGTGCTTTTTTGCAATCAATTAATGGAAGTATAGATAGATAGATAGATAGATAGCCTTTTCTTTCCCCCACTACCCCCATGTTATTCATTTTCTACTAACAGCGAAGCAGCTATATATTACTTAGCTGTTGACAAAAAGTGCACTGACTTGTGTGCTGCAGTTGATTATGTAGCTTAAGCCTTTTCATCAGCTCACCTTAATATGCGTTTTTAGGTTTGTGCTTGATGTCTTCGAGGTTGAGAACAGCTTGTTTTTTGGCTTGCACAGTAAACACGTGAATATAAACTTTTTAGCCTTTGTGTTTGTTAGAGTCATAAACTTGTCCAGATACGGCCATAGAGAGGAATTATTATTGTTGTCCTCCTGGACGTCTGGAAATATCTGAGGATGCAAGTCTTTCTGCCTCTGCCATTTTTCTGCCAAGTTTTCTCCCCTTGTTTAGCGTGTGGTCGGTCATTCATGTGTGTGTTTGGGGTGTTTTGACTCTGCTTCCTGCTTGGAGAGGCATGACCCGCCCTATCTTGCCTCTGATTGGGTAACCTTACGGTCCTTACCCAATCGTGAGTCGGCACAGTCGTAATATCTAAACCAACCAATCATCATGGGTTATTTCCCCCCCCCCACACACACACACAAAATTTTATTCAGCAGTCTTCTCCTGGACACTTGACAGTAGCGTGTAGCGCCCGTCGCTACAGGGTCTAAAAATAGCTACACTACAGAAAAAGCTACTTGGATCAAACGGAGCGGCGCTACCGTGTCGCTACGGAGAAATGTAGCTAACGCTAGTAGCGTCGCTACTTGTAGCGCGCTACTGCCCATCACTGGTAATTGGTTTGTTAAATGAAGCACAACAGCAGCTGCTGTGCATTAATTTTTTTGTGACAACTTCATTTGTTGTGTTATTTTAGGTCGCAATAACCATTAATTAGTTAAGCATGCCAGTTCTTTTATTTGAGTATCCCTTTGTTGCAACTCAGGGCTGATAACGTGCCAGTCTCCGGCAGATTTGAGTCCGTTTTGATGGAGAAAACGCACAGTTGCTAATTTCGAAACAAACAATGGACAGAAATATCTCCCATCTGTTTCGTAATGGATTAATGTACGTTAGCCTGGCACCTAATAAAGCTATATAAAGCTATTTAGGTTGGAGATACACTTGAGTCTAACTAACGTTATGGAGTTGCTGGAATATTTCATGCTATTATTCAGAGGCAGTCTGAAGTGAATCCTTTATTTCTTCACAACAGAAACTTGAGCAATATCTGATCAAATATATATTAGTTAAATTTCCATTTTATTCTTAGTGCATGCTGTACTGTCTTAACTTGCCTTTTACATCAGTTACTCAATTATTAATTAAGTCAACAAGGTATGTATTGAGTTACATGTAAATGGTGCGACTATGTACACTCATTATATGGTTTCTTTCATTTCAGAAAGAAACAAGCCAACATTAGTGACTTTTCTCTGAGGAAGGTTTGCACACCACAGCAAGCAGCTGCACTAACTGATGGTATCCTGAATATGCTCGTAACTGACATGAGGCCACTATCAATGGTGGAGGATGAAGGTTTCAGACAAATGATTCACATCCTCAACCCTGCTTACGCTCTTCCCTCGAGGACCCATTTTACCAAACTGTTGGAGAAGAAGTACAAGCAGACGTTCCAAGCAGTGAAGAGTGACATAAAAGCCACCCAGAGCAAAATTGCTCTCACCACTGATGTTTGGACAAATGTAGCCACGGAAGCATGGCTTGGCATTACATACCATTATAATTGAGATGACTGGAACATGAAGTCAACGACCATGCCACTGGAGGAAAAACATACAGCATCCAACATTGCAGAATGGTTGGAGGAGGTAGTAGCCAGTTTTGAAATTCCCCTTAGCAAAATTATTGCTATTGTGCATGACAATGGTGCCAATATTGTGGCTGTAACAAAAGTACTTGAGGAGAAGCATGGGTGGGCCTCAGTCCGTTGCGCTGGCCACACCTTGCAGCTGGTGATCAATTCTTCATTGAAGCACTCGAGCATTGAAAAAGCTGTTGGGGTTGCAAGATGTCTCGTGGAACACTTTAGAAAAAACTGAGCTAGCCTGCAACAAACTGAGACATAAACAGCAACAAATGGGAACACCTCAGCACAAGCTTGTTCAGGATGTTTATATGATTAGCCGACTGCTTGAGCAAAGGTGGCCTATAAGTGCCACACTGTCCAACTTGACTGTTACACAGAATCAAGCAGTACCTTGACTTGAAAGCCGATCAGTGGAACCTGTTTGAGGAGCTTTCCACAGCCATTAAACCCTTTGAATGTGCCACTGTGTTTATGAGTGGGGAGAAATACACCACAATCTCTACGGTACCTCCACTTGTAAAGGAGCTAGTGAAGTCCACCTAGAGTGCTGTCTTCGAGTCAGCGGCAGTGCGGGTTTTCCAAGTCACTGCTACAGAGCAGCTTCAACAGTGATGGAAGGAGACTACTTTCTCTGACACAACACCGAACACAGTGATCCTCTCCTCCGCCCTGGACCCGAGGTTCAGCACACTGAAGTTTCTAACACCTGAGCAGGTCTTTAATGTGCAAGCCAAAGTGCAAACACAGGCATTCGGAGTGAGAAGGGATCATCAGCAGCGGTGTGATGGTGTCCATGAGCAAACCAGTGTCACCTACACCATTACTGTAGTTTTCTCTGGACCCTCCCTAATCTGACCTCTGATGACATGTTTAGCTGCATGTCATCATTTAATTGCTGGCTGTCCAGGTGGTGTCCAGCAAACTGTGGGTTTCGTTAATAACTGGCAAACTTTCTGGGGAAAACCTGGTCTCATTAGGAGAGACGGCATTCATCCCACTTTGGATGGAGCTGCTCTCATTTCTAGGAACCTGGCAAATTTTATTAGTAATTCAAATCCCTGACAACCCAGAGTTGAGATCAGGATCAGAGTCACAGTCCTATACGCTTCTCTGAGCTTCTAGTGCAATTACCCAGCCATAGTTTTCATAGTTTTATACAAACGGTGTCTGTCCCCCGACCACCTAAATTATCTAAATCTAAAATTAAATAAAGAGGAGCTGTGCATAACAACCTCATAAAAATTAAAACCTCTTCTGTGACAGAAAGACAAAACAGGAGAATCAGATGCGGACTGTTAAATATCGGGTCTCTATCGTCTAAAGCAGTGTTAGTAAACAAATTAATTTCAGATAATCATATTGATTTACTCAGTCTCACCGAAACCTGGCTGTGTCAAGACGAATATGTCAGTCTAAATGAATCTACTCCTCCCGGTCATAATAATACCCACATTCCTCGAGGCAGCGGCCGAGGAGGGGGAGTTGCAGCCATTTTTAATTCTAGTCTGTTAATCAGCCCTAAACCAGACTATAATTCATTTGAAAGCATTGTTCTTAGTCTTTTACATCCGACCTGGAAAACCTCGCAGCCACTTTTATTCGTTTTAGTGTACCGTGCTCCTGGCCCGTATTCTGAATTTGTTTCTGAATTCTCAGAGTTTTTATCCAGTTTAGTTCTTAAATCAGATAAAGTTATTATTGTAGGCGATTTTAACATTCATGTCAACATTGATAATGACTCCCTGGCTACCGCGTTTATCTCATTATTAGACTCCATTGGCTTCAGTCAGGGTGTACATGAACCCACTCACTGTTTCAACCATACCCTCGATCTAGTTCTGACATATGGAATTGAAATTGATAACCTAACAGTCTTTCCACAGAATCCCTCGCTATCGGATCATTATTTGATTACTTTTGATTTCTTTTTACTCGATTACACGCCACTCAGCAACAGTTACTATACTAGATGTTTATCAGATAGTGCTGTCGCAAAATTTAAGGAAATGATTATTCCGTCGTTAAATTCAATACCAAGTCCTTCAGTAACAGAGGTTTCCTGTGCGACTTTAACCTCTCTCAAATTGATCAATTTGTTGATAGCGCCGTAAGCTCGCTGCGAACAGCACTCAACTCTGTAGCTCCTCTTAAAAAGAAGTTAACAAAACAAAGAAAGTTCGCTCCTTGGTATAACTCTGAAACCCGTAAATTAAAACAAATATCGCAAAAGTTTGAAAGGAATTGGCGATTAACCAAACTGGAAGAATCTCGTTTAATCTGGGCAGACAGTCTCAAAACTTATAAGAGGGGCCTCCGCAATGCCAGAGCAAACTATTACTCAGCTTTAATAGAAGAAAACAAAAATAACCCCAGGTTTCTTTTCAGCACTGTAGCCAGGCTGACTGAGAGTCAAAGCTCTATTGAGCCTTGCATTCCTTTAGCCCTTAGTAGTAATGATTTTATGAGCTTCTTTAATGACAAATTCTAACTATTAGAGGCAAAATTCATGACCTCCTGTCCTCAGATAGTACTATCTAACCTCAAACACAGCTGTAGCACCTAATATTTATTTAGATTGCTTCTCCCTAATTTCTCTTCAAGAATTGACTGCAGTGATTTCTTCATCTAAATCATCAACGTGTCTCTTAGACCCCATCCCAACTAGGCTACTCAAGGAGGTCTTACCTTTAGTTAACCCATATATTAGATATGATCAATATATCCTTATTAACAGGCTATGTACCACAGTCTTTTAAGGTAGCTGTAATTAAACCTCTACTAAAAAAGCCCACCCTGGATCCAGAGGTGTTAGCCAACTATAGACCAATATCTAATCTTCCCTTTATGTCAAAGATCCTTGAGAAAGTAGTCGCAGACCAGCTGTGTGATTTTCTCCGTGATAATAATTTATTTGAGGAATTTCTGTCAGGATTTAGAGTGCATCATAGCACTGAGACAGCACTAGTTAAAATTACAAATGACCTTTGATTGCTTCAGACAAAGGACTCGTCTCTGTACTTGTTTCATTAGATTTTAGTGCAGCATTTGACATTGTTGACCATGAAATTCTGCTACAGAGACTGGACACTTACTTGGCCTAAAAGGTTCTGCACTAAGCTGGTTTAAATCCTATTTATCTGATCGTTTTCAATTTGTTGACGTTCATAATGAATCATCCGTACGTACTAAAGTTTGTTTTGGAGTTCTGCAAGGTTCTGTGCTTGGACCAATCCTATTTATTCTATATATGCTTCCTTTAGGCAACATAATTAGAAATCACTCTATAAATTTCAATTGTTATGCTGATGATACACAGTTGTATTTATCTATGAAGCTTGAAGAAAGTTATCAATTAACTAAACTTCATAATTGTCTTAAAAGACATAAAAACCTGGATGAGCACCAATTTCCTGATGTTAAATTCAGACAAGACTGAAGTTATTGTTCTTGGCCCCAAACAACTCAGAGACTCTTTATCTGATGATAGTTTCTCTCGATGGCATTGCTCTGGCCTCTAGCACTACCGTAAGAAACCTCGGAGTGACATTTGATCAAGATCTGTCTTTCAATTCTCATTTAAAACAAACCTCACGGACTGCATTTTTCATCTGCGTAATATTGCGAAAATTAGGCCTATCCTGACCCGAAAAGATGCAGAAATTGGTCCACGCATTTGTTACCTCAAGGCTGGATTACTGTAACTCTGTATTATCAGGTAGCCTAATAAGTCCTTAAAAACTCTCCAGCTAATTCAGAATGCAGCAGCACGTGTACTAACAGGAACTAAGAAACGAGATCATATTTCTCCTGTTTTAGCTTCTCTGCACTGGCTCCCTGTAAAATCCAGAATTGAATTTAAAATCCTACTGTTAACCTATAAAGCTCTAAATGGTCAAGCTCTGTCATATCTTAGAGAGCTCATAGTGCCATATTATCCCACCAGAACTCTGCGCTTGGAGAATGCAGGGTTACTCGTAGTCCCTGAAGTCTCCAAAAGTAGATCAGGAGCCAGAGCCTTCAGCTATCAGGCTCCTCTCCTGTGGAATCATCTTGCTGTTGCAGTCCGGGAGGCAGACACCATTTCCACATTTGAGACTAGAGTTAAGACTTTCCTCTTTGATAAAGCTTATAGTTAGGGCTGGCTCAGGCTTGTCTTGTACCAGCCCCTAGTTAGGCTGACTTAGGCCTAGTCTGCCAGAGGACCCCCTATAATGCACCGGGCACTGTCTGTCTGTCTCTGTCTCTCTCTCTCTGTCTCTGTCTCTGTCTGTCTCTCTCTCTCTCTCTCTCTCTCTCTCTCTCACTGCATCTTGCTAACTCGGCCATTCTGGATGTCACAAACTCGGCTTCTTCTCTGGAGCCTTTGTGCTCCACTGTCTCTCAGGTTAACTTGTATTGCAGCGGTGCCTGGATAGTGTGACGTGTCGGGTTGTGCTGATGCCGTGGTCCTGCCAGATGCCTCCTGCTGCTGCTGCATCATCATTAGTCATACTTCTACTGTTATTATACACATATGATTATTGTCACATATGTATACTATCAGATATTAATATATATTATTAATTACTTTTTATTAATGTTGTTGTAAGCTACTGTCATTACCGTCTGTCCTGCATCTCTCTCTGTCTCTCTCTCTGTCTCACTCTCTTTCTGTCTCATTGTGTCATATGGATTACTGTTAATTTATTGTGTTGATCTGTTCTGTACGACATCTATTGCACGTCTGACCGTCCTGGAAGAGGGATCCCTCCTCAGTTGCCTTTCCTGAGGTTTCTACCGTTTTTTTCCCCGTTAAAGAGATTTTTGGGGGAGTTTTTCCTTACCCGCTGTGAGGGTCCAAAGGACAGAGGGATGTCGTATGCTGTAGAGCCCTGTGAGGCAAATTGTGATTTGTGATATTGGGCTTTATAAATAAAATTGATTAATTGATTGATTGATTGATACTGTAGCTGCTCCTGCGACAACAACTCCGGTTTCTTTACTTGACTCACTCCTTGATTCTGAAACCAGCAGTGAAGAGGAGCATAGAGAGGGGGGAAGCTGAGGATCTCAATAGCCAAGAGAGGAACGAGGTCCTCACATATTTTAGAGAGAAGCCCTTGCCAGGGAAGAAAATCCATTACATTAGTGGAAGGCTAATGAGAATATATATCCCACCTTGGCCAGGTTAGCAAAGTCCTACTTATGTATCCCTGGCACCTCAGCACCATCTGAGCGCCTCTTCTCTGCATTTCTACCATTCTTTCATAGTCCAGTTCTATGTCCATGGCCTGTTGTGGAATAGCCATTTAGCAAAGCCCGTTAAACACTTGGTTTGTGTTTTATGTTTTTCTTTATTATTCAAACTGTTGTTCAGCTAAATCACCTTTTTTAAACTGAAGACTTGAACAGGTTTTTGTTTTGAGAACAAATGGAAAGGCCTGCTATGAGAAATCAAAATCTATATATTGTGTTTTTGTTGATAACTCTTTAAACCATTCAGCAACTTTAAACTGAAGTCTTACACAGGTTTTTGTTTTGAAAACAAATGTAAAGACCTGCCAAGTGCACTTTATAAAATTTATTATTATTTATGTTTTTTTATTTGCTTAAGTAATAATATAGTAATAATAATAATAATCATCATCATCATCATCATCATCAGCTCCTTTTTAAATGGAAGACTTTAACAATTTTTTTGTTTGAGAAAAAACTGTAAAAAACCCTAGTTATGTGCACTTTATAAAAAAAACTATTTTGCACCCTTGATGTAACATATACATTTGCTTTGTTTCAATTTGCAAGATGTTTGAAAGAGCAATGAAAAAGCCTGAAAAAGCCACCACTTTGTACTACTTTAAATACAATGAAAAATCACAATTAGTGATAATTACTTCTGACAAGGAGGTAATGTTTTTAGTTTGGTTTGTTTGTCTGTCAGCAGGATTAAAGGAAAACTACTGGCCCACATTTCATGAAAATGAATAACCCATTACGTTTTGGAGAGATTATTAAGTTATTAAATCATACTCGTTTTCTATATGGAAATTCAATTTTGACTCAAGTAAAAGTGTCTTACTTGTCAACACAGTTTTTTGTAACTGTTTTTGATAACAGGCTGCCATATTCATGATGTTACTGCAGTCTGAGCTTTTAAAATTTGTTTGAGTAAGTGAGAAGTATTTTCAGTTTAAAAGTAAATCATAGACGCACAGCTGCGATAATGAGGCTTCAGCACAGGCATAATTATATTTTGACAATTTTTGTAGTAGTTTTGTATGCAGACATATATAGCGGTTATACTTACTTACAGATTTGTTAATCATAAGCCCTTTTTACACGGAGATGGCGCTATACAGCTGCTATCAAGTCCCTTCTTTGCACCTCCTTTGCATTTTTACACAAAATCAAACGCTGGCTGCATCATGCCACTCCAATGTGTGATGAAATACGGCATGGCAGTATCGCCGTATCGCAGAGTCAAAAGAGGAATAATGGGCTTGAAATTAAACACAACAGCATTGGCCTCTAATGTGACTAGGGCTGCACGATATATCATTTGAACATCGCCATCACGATGAGCGCATGTGCAATAGTCTTTTATTTTTTTTAGAACATGTTAACTTTTGTTTTGCTTCAGAAAAGCAGCTCTGAAGATGCGCTTTGCTCCGCTCATCTCTCTGAGCACTCAGCAGCCCCTCCCCCTCTCATGCACACGCTGCAGTCACACATTGAAAATGAGCGACATACAAGAGGGAGAAACGGTAAAGGAGGATTTATGCCAGGTACACACCACATGACTTTTCTGCCCGTTCCGAGAGTCACTATGTCACATTACGCGATTGTGGAGTCATAAAATTGTGCGGTGACTTGGCCGACAGACATGACACACTACACGATGGTCCACATCAATTATCCCTGTCATCTCTGAGGACATGTGTGATGTCATGGGTTATTCTTGTCCTATTTTTATTATAATTACTACCATTTCAGTCACTGTGTCTGTTCATGTGCCAGCCGAAATATTGTTTAGTCACCTAAAAGCACCAGCAGATGGCAGGAGCTACATTTTAAGTACTGTACAAGTTCCTACAAATGTTTCACAATAAAAGCCTATTTAGAAAATGGAGGGATTCTCTCAGCTGAGGTTTTAAGAGGCTTTTAATTTGAAACAATTTCCAGTAGTGTTGAGTTTGAAATGACGATGCGATGCATTAACTTTATCAAGGCAACGGGAGCAGATACGAGGCAGAGAAAAAAAACAACAACAGTTGAGCATAAGAGAAAGACTGGGAACTTGTTCCTAAACCAAATGCCACAGCCCCTGTGTGGGAGTGTTTTGGATTTAAACCAAATGACAGAGGGAGCCCAGTAATTTGACAAGCCAGTGTAACAGGTTTGTTCTAAAACCATCTCAACAAAAAGAGCGAATATGACCTACTCTGCACACCTGAGAGTGAGGGACTACAGTCTATTTTTTTGGATTTATGTATTTATTTTGATACTTTTACATGTTATTTCGGATATTTAAATTTTCTTTTTTGCATTCCAAAATATTCTTGTTAAATAAATGTTTATTCCTCTTTGGAGGCATCAATATGCCTTTATTATCATTATATAAGTTTAAAAAATGGTCTAAAAACAGCAAAATTACAACAATAGTAAAAAAATGGTCTTTAAAGCACAACATTACGCAATATTATCAGTTGTTGTGGGTAAAAGCCCCGCCACTATTTTTTAATTTTAAGTAAAGCAGCTGTGCAGAACTTTTCGTTTTCGTTGATTATAGCGCCCCTTTGGTCGAAGCGTTATGACACCCACAGCCTGGTGTCGTAAAGCGGCAATTACCGCATGCATTTGTTTTGGAGAGCGAGAGGATTAACTAACATCAGGTCAGTCCAAGTAAATAGTGGAAACAGCAAAATTACTTAGTAAATTCTCCTGTTGTCTTTCTGTTCTGATCTAATCTGTTGTGTATTTTGAACTACTAAGGCTACCGTAGTAGTGTGAGCCTCAAGTTATTCTGGGTAACGTAGTAACCGTTGTTGTGCTACTGGAAACAATGAGAAGCAGCCATGTACGTTTGGTATAAGGAGGAATAAACCGTTAACAAGTCACCGGCTGAGTCCGCATTATTATGTGAAAAGAATACTCCGACGATTTGGGAGTTACGCCCTTTCTCCATCATTTTCATATTGAGACACCGATGAGCAACAGCTGCAGCTGGCTCTGGCACAGATACACTAGGTCACTCGGTAAATGGCAAACAAAGAGATGACACGGACGTATTACTCACCCGACTGAAAACTGTCCATCAGCTCCTGCAGGCCTGGAGCGTTTTTTCCAGTTCATCTTAGGAACATGAAAAAGGTTTCAATCACGCCAGGATTAGTGATTGCTGCAAAGTTTTCATTCCTTGTGATGCACTCTCTGCAGCGGTTTTCCTCCTGATGATATATCTCCCCAACGATGGCAGCATCGAATCCCACTATGTGCAGGAAAATAGTAGCGGAGGATTCAGCCTCTCTCATCTCTGCTCAGCATTCAAAACATGGAGTTCCTCATAGTATGCTCCGGCTCAAACAGGTATGGCTCTGGGTCTGTGTCCGCTACAAGAAACTCTTCAAAATCACGTTCAAAGTCATCCATTGCAGCTGCTAAAATCTGGAGATATCGCTAGGCTAAATAAACAGCTGAGTTTTGTTTACAAGCTACGTCTGTGCCTGCTCACCGGTGTATCCCTCCACGGATCACAGCGCAGGGCATACTGACCCTCTTTCAGCGCAATGCTAAACACTGAGACCCAGCCACTGGACGTACAGACACAAATAAGATATCGATCATGTTGTCTCAATATGAAAATGATAGAGAAAGGGCAAAACTCCCAAATCGTCTGAGTATTCTTTTATGTGAAGATACACAGTGAAGACATAACATAATCCTAACACAGCAAAGCTGTTACCTGCAGCCTTCGCTTGCAAAGCTAACGCTACTAACGTTAGGTCAGTCCAAGTAGTTAGTGGAAACATGCTAACATGCTAATGTTACACACAAGTTAGTAGTAAAGTAAGACCTGTTCATAAATGTGCTGGTGTAGCTCTGAATTTCTTATAAACTGAGGACAACTGCCTGCTGTATATTTGTGTTCATGGTCACATTTACAGATTTTACATGACGCTCCTTCATTATCCGCCATGACTTCAAAGTACAACCAAGTCCTCACAGATACATCTCTGGTAAATCTGTTAGGTGTTATGTGTTCAGCAATGCCCGTTGTACTGCACTGTAAACACGGCTCCTTCTTCTTCTGTGGTTTAATTGCTGCGGGCTGCTGTGAATCACTTCCGCCTCGGGTGCTGTATTCTGGTTTTCTGACTTCCACTGTGTGTCCGACCCGAGCTAGGGTACACTAAATAGCCATATAGAGAAAGACTTTTTTGTCGCTGTTGGGTTCAAATAAATATGCAGATCTTCAAGGGGGGGTGATACGAACTAGGAACAGTTTTATTAATGGTAAAAAGTTCGCACAGCTGCTTTAAGTAATCTGGCAATATATATTGCAAAAAAACAAAACAAAAAATCACAATGTCAGTTTTTTCCAATATCATGCAGTCCTAAATGTGACATTTAACATACACATCTGCAGTGCTTTCTGAACAATAACAATGGCATGACAGGGCAATGACAATCATTCACCGTCTCTGTTACATGATTACTGTTCTTGTCCTGCTTGGGGGTAAGAAGGCCCTGAATCTCATTCTTTTTCCAGATGTACAGAGATTTCTTCTTACTTAAGTTAACCGCTAACTGCATCTAGCTGCTTTTTAAAACTCCACTGTGGGTCGCACACATATGCTAAAACTTCAAACAGTCCTGCCCATGGTTCCATCCTGCCAGTTGTTCTGTTTATACAGACACCTTTTCAGTGTTGTTACTACCTTCCATGTGAGGTGGGGAAAAAGTTGATTCTTAGATGCATAGCAATGTGGACATGGACGATTCAGCATTAATTGACAAATGTCATCAATCGATTATCAAAATGTTCATTAATAATGTGAAGATTAAGGAACTAAAAACGTGGAACTCAACCACAAGGTCAGTGTAGCGCCCTGATAGTCTACAGCGTGGTCACACTAATTCATCTTCACAAAAGGCAGCAGCACGTTTGAATTTAATGTCTAAATAATTACACTTGCAAGGCAAGTGAATACTTACTTGCGCCATCAGCCAGAGACTAACATTAACAAGTGGAGCAATGATCAGCACATAAACTGTGCTTACCAACACATGCTGCAGCATTAACCAACATAAAACACCTCTGTGGTGAAGAGGATAACCCTTTACTCGGTCAGTTTCACCTTAAAAACACTGCGCCTATCCTGCTAAGTGTCTTGGCTTTTCGTAGAGCTCACGTAAATAAGACACAGAGGCGGCTGCTGAGCACTCTGCTTCTGCTCATGATATTTTTATTTACATAGGAGGCTGTAAGGTGCTGTCAAATTAATCATTCATTATTGGCGTTAACTTTTTAAAATAAAAAGGATGTTGACCATATACTATTTAACAGAATGTAAAATCCATACTCCTTCCAGCGTAATATTACAGTATGCAAATACTGGACCCTATGCAGGTGGTACATATCCCATGTATATACAGTACAGGCCAAAAGTTTGGACACACCATCTCATTCAATGCGTTTTCTTTATTTTCATGACTATTTACATTGTAGATTCTCACTGACGGCATCAAAACTATGAATGAACACATGTGGAGTTATGTACTTAACAAAAAAAGGTGAAATAACTGAAAACATGTTTTATATTCTAGTTTCTTCAAAATAGCCACCCTTTGCTCTGATTACTGCTTTGCACACTCTTGGCATTCTCTCGATCAGCTTCAAGAGGTAGTCACCTGAAATGGTTTTCCAACAGTCTTGAAGGAGTTCCCAGAGGTGTTTAGCACTTGTTGGTCCTTTGCCTTCACTCTGCGGTCCAGCTCACCCCAAACCATCTCGATTGGGTCCAGGTCCGGTGACTGTGGAGGCCAGGTCATCTGCCGCAGCACTCCATCACTCTTCTTCTTGGTCAAATAGCCCTTACACAGCCTGGAGGTGTGTTTCGGGTCATTGTCCTGTTGAAAAAATAAATGATCGTCCAACTAAACGCAAACCATGGGATGGCATGTCGCTGCAGGATGCTGTGGTAGCCATGCTGGGTCAGTGTGCCTTCAATTTTGAATAAATCCCAACAGTGTCACCAGCAAAACACCCCCACACCATCACACCTCCTCCTCCATGCTTCACAGTGGGAACCAGGCACGTGGAATCCATCCGTTCACCTTTTCTGCGTCTCACAAAGACACGGCGGTTGGAACCAAAGATCTCAAATTTGGACTCATCAGACCAAAGCACAGATTTCCACTGGTCTAATGTCCATTCCTTGTGTTTCTTGGCCCAAACAATCTCTTCTGCTTGTTGCCTCTCCTTAGCAGTGGTTTCCTAGCAGCTATTTGACCATGAAGGCCTGATTTGCGCAGTCTCCTCTTAACAGTTGTTCTAGAGATGGGTCTGCTGCTAGAACTCTGTGTGGCATTCATCTGGTCTCTGATCTGAGCTGCTGTTAACTTGCGATTTCTGAGGCTGGTGACTGGGATGAACTTATCCTCAGAAGCAGAGGTGACTCTTGGTCTTCCTTTCCTGGGTCGGTCCTCATGTGTGCCAGTTTCGTTGTAGCGCTTGATGGTTTTTGCAACTCCACTTAGGGGCACATTTAAAGTTTTTGCAATTTTCTGGACTGACTGACCTTCATTTCTTAAAGTAATGATGGCCACTGGTTTTTCTTTAGTTAGCTGATTGGTTCTTGCCATAATATGAATTTTAACAGTTGTCCAATAGGGCTGTCGGCTGTGTATTAACCTGACTTCTGCACAACACAGCTGATGGTCCCAACCCCATTGATAAAGCAAGGAATTCCACTAATTAACCCTGATAAGGCACACCTGTGAAGTGAAAACCATTTCAGGTGACTACCTCTTGAAGCTCATCGAGAGAATGCCAAGAGTGTGCAAAGCAGTAATCAGAGCAAAGGGTGGCTATTTTGAAGAAACTAGAATATAAAACATGTTTTCAGTTATTTCACCTTTTTTTGGTAAGTACATACCTCCACATGTGTTCATTCATAGTTTTGATGCCTTCAGTGAGAATCTACAAGTAAATAGTCATGAAAATAAAGAAAACGCATTGAATGAGAAGGTGTGTCCAAACTTTTGGCCTGTACTGTATATTCCACAATAGATTAGTGTGAGCACCCACAGATATACAATTCGACTGGAACCCCCTGGTTCAAAAGCTCGGGTATAGAGGTAGGCTGAAGGGGACAGGGACCTGTACAAGAGCCAGATGGAAGGTGTAATCAATTGATAGGTGCCTCGAGTCCCACGCCTACCCCCAAGGCAGCTTAAAGGCAAGATAACTCTGTCACTCCATTTTGTGATTGTACCTTGTATACACAACAGCGAGGCAGCATGATGGCATGATATTCGCGCTTTGAAAAGACAGTATTAAAAGGGACTATAGAAGCCTAGACTATTGGTCTTGCTTACTGGCTTACATGTGGTTTGGGGTACTCTTGAATTTTTTTTTAATCTTATTTAAAAACAAACAGGAAGAGTGCACATTGTGATGAATGCCACAAAAGTTCTTTAAATGTTCACACGAAATTTAAGATCAAATTCATGCATGAGGCCCATATACTTTATTGTATAGTATAACCCCTAGTATACTTGGTATAGATGGCTAAATGAAGCTAGTTTTCAATAAGAAAATGTTTTTTCCCTTGACTGTCACTTGACGATAGTGTTTCCCTTATATGCATTTAGCAGCAGCACAGCTATAGATTAGCACCACTGACAAATGAAAATCTCACCATACGGGATTACCATACTATCTCTATTTGAAGCGGCTAGTGCTGAGGACCCCAGATGAGGGTGCTCTGATCTACTGGCCAATATTCCTAATTTGAAGGCTAATCAGAAGATATTTCTATTTGCCAGTATAATAGCTTCCCTGGTCTGGCAGCCCTGACAAACTGTAGCTCACACTGAACACTCACTGTTACATTAAAGTCCGTGTAAAGCAGCAAAAAATGTCTGTTATAAGTTTGTCACATCACAGAAATATGTGTCATTAATCACTGAGCCAAATTTGAAAGATTAAAAAAATCGCTAAGTATATAAAATTAGCTCTCAAAATAATGGAAAAACAAGCACTTCTCTCTGCTGTGAAACGCTGGGGGCGTGTCCGGAGGGGTATGTCTGCAGCCTCTTGTCTCATGACTCCAGGCTGCAGCCATTCAGTCCACGCCCACTCACAGGAGGGAAGCCGCCTCCGTGTACTGTACAAGGACGTAACCCCGCACCGGCAGCCGGCGGAACAGGAGGATGTAATCCAGGGAGGGAGAGTGTCGGTTCGGCTCTACTGACTGAAAATATTTTTTCCAGCGGATGTCTTAGTTACAACATGATTGAGCAAACTGGAGTAGTTTCATGTCGTATCCGACAACAGGAGGCTTTCAACAGATGACGTACTGATGTTAGCTTTGCTGCTGCTGTTAGCTGTCTCTTAGCTGTCACTGATGTTTTCTAGACATCGTGATTTCCCCAAACTGAATAAATACCATCCATAGCAACACAAAACTGCTTTGCCAGCTCAATCATGTTGTAACTAAGACATCCGCTGGAAAAAATATTTTTTTCACGGACCGTTTATTGAATTATTACAGACACCGCTAACAGCTAACGGTTAGCCCAGCTAATCGATAATAACCATGTTAGTTACAAACGTGCACACAGAAATAGTAATGTTTGTTCAATCATTGTGTTTATAGACTTTACAAACATCAGATTAGTCTACTCGGTGATATAGACGTACATATACACACACACACATATATATATATATAGTTAAACTCTGCTGGTTTTCTACCCAAAAGTATTTCAAAACTTCTTCTTCTCCTCCTTTCAATTTATTAGTGGATCGCAAACAACTTCCAGGTGCATACTGCCACCTCCTGTACAAGAGTGTATTTATACTGCTACAGCCTCAGGGGGCGTGTCTGTAGTAGGGATAGCTCCGTCAGGTAATGCGGCTATGATTTAAGGCCCGGCCACTAAATCCAGAACACAGAAACCTAGAAACACAGATTGTGGAGCCTAGCTCCACAATTCAATTGTAAATGGTTGAAAGGCTTTTTTACACATTTTGAGGAGTACTTTTATGACCTATTTAATTTGTTTAAAAAAATAGCAGAATTTGCTTTACACAGACTTTAAGGGTTTACTGCTAAACTCACGTCCAGCTGCCTGTTCCCAGTGCAAAAACACCATCTCTCTCTACTCACTTGCCAAACACACACCACACTGAACATTTCTGTAAAGGCTGAGATACGCTCCACTATTTTCTGTGTTTACATTAAAGCTTTAATTTGTCCTATATTGTTCCCATACAACTCACATGGCATCATATGTTCTGTATGTATACAGACTCTTTTCATCAGCATTTCTCCAGGATTTGATTCAGTTTGTCTCTGCAACTACAAACACAGGG